>JAODKN010000134.1:12527960-12557636 GCA_026774425.1 Petrocephalus zakoni | reverse complement strand
ACACAAGACGGTGTGATTGGAATTGTTCTGTCAGCTCTGTGGCTACAGGTACAGATGTAGGCTCACAGTCACACCACAAGTAGGTGTGTGAGCATGTGCGCTTGTGTGAGGGAGACAGCCAGTGCTTATGAGTGTCACTGGATGTGTAGTGCAGTGCACACGTGCCCAACATTCATTTCTGATTCATGTTTTAATCCAGCCTCTCTTAGATATGTCGTGGCTCTTGGTTCTGTCCTATTTTCCGTTTGCACTCTGTGCACATTCATGCACATGCATGACTGCTGCAGTGAGGCTGGGATGTATGAGGATTCACATTCATTGCAGGCACTGTTTGGGCCCTTCTTACACAGTGGGTTGCAGGCAGTGGGCTGGTGTTGTTTATTTGTTTGATTGTTCATTTGTGATGTAAAAACCATCATGGGTCAAGCCAAAATGGGTGGGCGGAGGTTTGGTCGACTTCCAGGTTGTGCGTAGAACTTCGGGCTGACTGTGGCTTGAATGCGTCTGATTGATTACAGGGCTGGTGGGAGAGGACCATGAGTAAAACTTGCAGTGAATAAATGGTATTTTTTGGAATTCAGGGGCTGCTATAAAGTGCTGAGCCCACTGAAAATGTCAGGATAGTCACGCGCCCTCAAACAGGTCACGTGCACTTTCATCCCCTTCATTACTGACAGACACATAGTCTTGCATAAAAAGGCTGGGCGGCACACGCTATTTTGCTTATATTATGCCTGACAGGGTGAATCAGTATGTACCACGTACAGGGTACTGTGAATCTTAATGCGGATGCCCGGTTACCCTCCGTTAGGAAGATAGTCGGTACTGTTAGCGAGTGAGACAGGCGCGGAGGCGTGGACAGCGCTCAGAACGGATCTTGCCGCCTTTTGTTTAACACTAATAAATAAGCGCCAATTATAACCGAGACTGTCGGTCCCACATTCAACGAGGGTGACGTCTGACAGCGCACTACGGCTCGATCTGATGGGGGGGAAATCATTCCTGACAATCGAGCAAATTCTGGACGATCGGAAGTCCTGCGTGAAGAGGCGCACTTTATAATGAACAAAAAGACCAAATATGAAAACCATCTGCGATCATCGGACCCAGATCGCTGTTCATGTATATCTGATATCGCTCAGTTCGTAGCCATATACGGTAACTTGCTTTAATCGAGGAGGAAAAATACGTTTTTACTTAGATATCTTTTTCAAAATGTCGCGAGTTTCAATAGCATCTAAATGACTTGTTTTCAATGTAAAGATTCCATATAGATACACATATATTTTCCATTGTTTCGTGTAGTTCGCTAAGCTATATTTCAGTGGCTTCTCTCCGGAAAACGCGACTTAAAAGTTTTCCTATTGTCTGGTTCTCCTTATCTGTCTACTCCCTACTAAAAGGTCCCCGTCCACAATAGCCTGCCGCCATAAATTTGACGTCCGGCGGTCTGCTGACGGAGAGCAAGACTCAGCCTGACCCTGACAGGTTTATGTCCGCCTGATTGGTGGCAGGAAGAAGCGGTAGGGTTACAGTGTCACACAGTCCACCAGTTGAAAGTCGAGCCAACAATACTGTTTAACTCATTATTAATCTATTATAACTAAAACTGGCTTTCGGGTCGAACAGTTAATGTACTAGAATGTTATAAAGTTTGCCCTAAATATCTGTGTATACTTTTACAAGATGTTTACCTTTCGTTTTAATTATTATTATTATTATTATTGTTGTTGTTATTATTATTTATTATTATCATTATTATTGCCGTTTTAATAACCACTAAGGAAATAGTTTTGCTTAGACGTAATCGCAGCTCTTTGTCTTCCCTCCTTGGGAGAATCTGTGGTTTTGTTTCACTGGACTTTATCATACGATCGAGCCGCAGACAGTCCATCTCACTCTGAATGGCGGCCGCTCTGCCTGTCAGTGTCCCACGTGTTTTAATGACTACCTGCCCACTTGGACGACGATTTACTGCGGATATACTGTAGAGTTCGCAACTGAAGCATTTTGTCTGACCGCGATAACATCACTAGCGGAAGGGCGACGGAGCCGAACAATCTGCCGAAGCACCTAAAGAGGTGATCCGAGACGCCGGGAAAGGCGACGGCGTCTGCGGCACCTGCACGTACGCGGGGCGCGTCTCATATTCACTCCAAACCAATCCAGAATTCAGAAAAAAAACCATAGTTTCTCCTCTGCGCTTACTAACGCAGTCTAGTTTTTCCAAAAATACAACAATGCAGTTCTGTACTTTTGTTTTGCATTAAGACTAAACATTATCTGTATAGTACAGAGGTCATCGATTAAATTAATTGAAAATGTTATCATTTTAATAGCGGTGATCACATCTTCGACGACTTTAAAATTATATTTATTTAAGAAGCATTTACAGGATAGAGGAAGAATTTGATATACAAATGTAGTTTCTTAAAGACACGTTTGCCATCTCATTAAACAACAATTTTAAACTGTAGTTTCTTTTTTTAACCCTTTTTTTTACACTTCAATCTTCCTATATTAGCGTTTAAATGAGTTCAACGTTGCCAGTAGAGCGGTAGTGGTCGCGCGGCGACTGTGCCATCAAATTAAAAATAATAATCTTTTTTTACAGGAAAGTGCAAAACGTTAACGCATCAGGGCAGCATCTTAATATCCATCGTTTGAAACAACTTCACCTCAAAAGCAATGCTACAATTATCGGTATAATTTAAAAGGCACACTCTTTCATCAGGTTAAAGAAAATATTTATTTATATAAGTTTAAACGTTGCCAGCGTTTGTCTGCGGGTTAAAGTGCAGCCGGTAACTCGAGGGAAAAACATCTTCCATAAATCCTCGTGGTACTGATTTACAGTATTAAATATTTCGGGAATAAATGTTTAGGGGGAACACGTACAGTACATATGAAAACTTCTTAAAGTGAAGAAATGTCTAGCTGGCTACGAACAGTCGAGTCTTTTCAAACGCAAAGTTCAGCGGCCCGTACAGAAGCTAATATGTCAACTTGGGGAATCTGCAAACACGATTTAAGAAAACAACTACGTCGTTTAATCAGTGGTGACTTCCTTTAGTTCCCTGCATGAAGTTAGCCGCCCGATGTATTTTTTTATTTATTTTGTCATATAGTGTATTTAAAAGATAAATAAAGGGAAATCTATACAAGTATAAACCATAAAAGATGGCAGTATTTAGTCCTTTCTGACTGTACAGATCTCTAATGGTCGTTATTCTTGTCGGATTATGGCTCGCTTTGATCATCAGTAAAGCACACATCAACGTCGCTGTCATTATCACTCTTTTGTTCCTGGTCCTGAAACAAGTCCTCCGCTTTGTCCTCAGTTTTTTTAATCGTCTGCCCAGGGTGCCTCGATTTGACGTGCCTTTCCAGATCCCGGCGGCGGACGAGCACCTTCCCGCAGAAGTCACACCTGTACGGGGTGTTGCCCTCTGCGTGCAGACGGATGTGCTTGTTGAGGTTGCTGGGGTCGCCGAAAGGTCGGAAGCAGACCTTGCATTTGAGTGGCTTGTACCCCGTGTGAGTCCTCATGTGGATCTTCAGGCCGTATTTCCGAGAGTACAGCTTACCACAGTAAAGGCAGAGGTGACCCTTTTTAGGTTTCCCCGCTCCGGGGGTCGAGGCGGGCGCGGAGTCGAGTCTGCCCCGGCTCTTTTCAGCGGCGATCTCCGACAGCTGCTGCGTGTGCATGGCGATCTCCCTGTCGATGTTAGTGATGGCGCTCAGGTCGGGGTTAAGAGCCGGGGCGCCGAAGTACGACACGGAATCGGGGTACTTGAGGAGGTTGCTGAAGTGAAATTTCAGCGGGTAATACGGGGAGCTGTAGAGGAGCTCTCCGCTGTATACGGTGAAGGGCACCAAGGGGATGTTACAGTCCGCGCTGTACGGCTTGGTGCCGTCGAACTGGGGGAGGGAGAATCGCTCGAAGTGAAACCCGGGGGACACCTGCGAGTACCGCGAAGGGGAGAGCCCGGTGTGCAGGCGGCCGTCCACATGCTTGAAGGCGGAGGACTCCTCAAAGTGAGGTAGCAGCGGAAAGCCCCCCACGGCGTTGCTGCACGGCACTACCGGCGCCGTGGAGTCTATCGGCCGGACGCACTTGGAAGGCTGGCTGCTTGGCAGGGGTTCGGAGAGGGAGCGGGGGGACTTGTTGTTTAGTAAAAGTTTACCGAAGCCCAGACCATTGGTTTTCACGCTGGGCTCTTCGCGCCCCAGCTCTGCCGGCGTGATCTTAGCCAGGCCGGCGGGCTTGAATGCCGAGCGCACGCCGGGATGGAAGCCCACGTTCACCGCCGACGGTGCTGCGCGAAGTCCGAAGAGGTGTGCGTGGCCCCTGCTCGAAGGCACACTCATGTCCAGGGCCCTGTCCTGTTCGTCGGCGCTCGTTCTCCTCGCCGCCGCGCCCCGGTTCGCAAACGGGGAGGAAGCCGCGTTGCGCTTGGCGGCCTCCGAGCTGGCCGCGCTGTGGCTGCTGCTGGGCGAGCCCGACGCGTTGGGCAGGTCCCCCGATTTGGGGGACTTGTTGTAGTTCTCCGAGTTCCTGCCCTGCTCGTTGTTGCTAAATCCGCGGCCGTTGCTCACGGCGCAGTGGAAGTGGACGTGCGCTTTAAGCGTGTTGGGGTATTTAAATATTCTCCAGCAGTACCAGCAGATATATCGCTCCTCGCCTGTAACAGAACAGAGAGCACAATAATAGACATTACACCGGTTCATTAACTTTTTCTTTATTTTTTTATGGTTATTGCTTACTAATGTACATTGTATTGGCTATCAGTCATTATATCACCGAAATAACAATGATCATTGTATTACACCCCCCGCCCCCCAGTTTGCACTGGCGTGGCGCCGGTTAACATGACAATAATAATTTAGATGTAACGATTTTGTAATCTCCATGCGGCTGTCGTTTATGATTGCCCTAAAAAGAGCAAACGCCAGGCCAATCTGGCGCACAGAGCCAATCGGCTGAATGGGGACTATCTCTGCGTGTTTTCCCGTGGAAGTGACAGCAGCTGTTGCCTGAAATCGGAAGACGCGGGGGGACAATGCGTGCGCCCATCTGTTGGCGCGGAAGAATGGGGAGCGTATGTCAAGGAGCGCGGCGCATTGGCCGGGGAGCGACGCACACGGCGCTCCCTCGCAAATCAGGGCAATATACGTCCGCATAAAAGTTAGCATTCATTAGACAACAATACCTTGTGTAGCCAGCTAATTTACCGTATAGCACCTTTTTGAATTTATTTGGTTTTGAATACATGAATATTAAGGACTTTGACATTCGTTAACCCTTCCCCCTGGAAATATAATTAGCAGCCACAGTAATTATTAGATCAGTGTTTTTTTTATTTATTTAGTTGATCGTTTGAATTACGTATTTTATTGGGCTGTTTTATAATTATGTCATGGTAATTACATGTAATGCATTCTGTAAATTAAACATCATTACATTTGCTTTTAAATACGCCTTGTGAATATTCATCTTTATTAAACTTCTTTATTAGACTGCACTACTGCATTAAAAAAAGTTTTAAAAAGTATATTTATTTCTGACATTTCTCGTTATGATGCCCGTGGAACTACGAAGGGCTGAGCAGATTTGTGATTGTTGCCTAATGATGTGTGTAGGTCACTGCTGCAGTTAGACTCCACGGAGTCCCCGAAATCCCAGTCGTATAACATTAGTTTGTCCTGTTTATTAGGTTAACTTTCCGTTTTGAGTTAGAGTTAGTATATCAAAAGGTATGTTGGAGCTATTCCTACAGAATTATTGTTTGGGAGGGGGAAGAATTCAATATAACGATAAATATTATTCAGTAAAAAGATCGTATGAATGCATGTTTTCATTTTATTCGATAAGATTTCGCATATATTTATTGTATTAGTTTATTTTAAATATTTTAATTAACTAGTTTATTTTAATTAAATCATTAAACAAGCACATATTTCAAAACATGTATTAGCCTACATACCTGTTAATGTGAATGACAATTTAATTACTTGCTAAATAGTCCTAAGTTAAGTGCATTCTTCATTTCCACGAGAAAGTGGGGTCCAGTCCTTGATTCAATGCAATAATATGCAATTAACATATTTGCGCAAGGATGTTTAAAAAAGAAATTAATCGAACATTTTTAAATAGCGTCGGAAAATGTCTATGAATATTACATAGCGTTCCAATCTGTTTTCGTTTATAAGACACCGCAAGATAATGTATGCGATATACTGGGGAGTCATTTATATGTACACTTAACCCACTTGTTGAGAGCAGTAAATGATCTAACCATTGATTTAAAAACAATTCGCACGATCTTGGCATAGCCCAAGGTTCGAAACCCACTTTCTCGAGAAATTAGGGAGATTCCTAAACGAGATGTTTGTGCAAAATCAAACATCTGCTTGTTTATCTGCCTTTAATACGCAATCGAATTTCGTAGCACGCAATATCAATGTTCTTGTTTTTTGGAGGATTAGATTAAACGAACTCCTTTATCTTTTATTTATAATTTCGTTTACCTTTTTCGTCATGGGTTGGCGTGGCAGTTGTAGGCACATCAAACCACTGGGCCAGACTGTTGGAGTACCACACACTGAGCTCCTCGCCGGGGTGGAGGTCTCTCAGCACCCGGTAAAATATCTGTTAAAAGATGGTCATTTCGCTATCAGCTTCCTGGAAAAAGTGTCTTTCCTTGCCAAAGAGGTCAAAAAGGTTTCGGAGTAAGAATTTACCTGTCCCCCGGGTGAGTCCGAGACGGCCTCGAGATTCTGCTCCCGGTCGTTTCTGGCGGCCCGAATTAACCCAATCCAGTCTGGCACCGCGCACCCTGATTCGTCCACAAAATCCCCTCTCAGTAAACGTATCTATAAAATTTTAGGAAATGAAGAGCGGGCGAATAACGATTTTATTCGTTTACTCTGCTGATAAAATGTCTGGCTTTACAAACATTCATTTGAAAATTACTGAACACAACACGAAACAGGTTCTCCGATTATCGGAACAGTGTATGGTTGATGGACATTGCTGATCCTGGTAACTATTCACTCTCAACTGCACTTTTCAAAAATGATTTATGTTTTTACATATTGTTCGCTTTAGATAAATTTCGGTTTTAAATTATCCTACTGAAATTCAACGTCAAACAATTTTTATATTTCACCACATTTTATTGGCGTAAGCAAGTAAGTCAACCCTTTCCGAAATAATTCCGCTGTTACTTTGTTTGTCCCCCTAAGTGGCGTAGTTATTTATTTTTATTTGGTGCAACGACATATAATTGAGTTAATACGAGAAACGAATTTAATGAGTGTCAGAGCGTCTCTAAACCGTTCAAGCAAATTAAAAATTAAAGCGTGACATTTGACACGGCGACTGCACCTGATGATCGCTTGCAGCCCGGGGGTGACATTCAGTGCTATTAATCAGGGACGTGAGGCGGCTATAGCCAAAGCGAGGAGGTGCACATCCCGCAGATTCCTCCAGGAACAACAACTAAATACAGCTTACAATCGAACAAAATCGAACAAAAGTACATTTTTCGATCGCACAAGTTAGACTGTATCATTTTAATGTCTATTTACTTTGTTGTGTTGCGTTATTGGATATTGTGCTATGTCATGACGCCGGTGGTCACACAGTCTGTATCTTGTTTTCAAATTAAATGGTTCATCGAAATAACAAGCGAACTAGTTTGCGGATTTTAAGAGAGAGAGTGTATCTGAAATGTTGATATCAGCTCGATCGTTCCTATTAGGGCGGTTAACTGAAGGCGCAGACTGACAAGTTGTCTCGCTAATATAGCTCAATTATTTCCAACCTGACAGCACACTCCAATTAATAACTGAACGCAGAACGAGTCGTGACAGGCCTGTTTTTCGGTTAAAAAACAATTCGTAAGATTTTCCCGCTTAATCGTTAATTAATCGATACAATTTCTTTTAGTATTTCACAGAAACTTAATTTTACTGTACATAAGTGCTCATTGACTCCACCAAAACAGTTCTCTCCATCGGCAAAAAAATCGAAATAATTTTCACAATATAGTACTAATAATAATAATTACAATAATAATTATTATAACAATAATTAAAATAAAGTTTGTCCATTTTAATTATTACTAACGCTTAAATGGATCCGTTCCAACGAATAATAGAATTTAATGAAAAATGTTTTTTATGAATAAACTTTCTAAAGTTTTTCTAGAATATTTAATTCCGGAGAACTTTGCTGACATTTAAAAATCATATTTCATAGTGCGACCCAGGCTGTTTAAAAGTAAACAAATTAAAAATGGAGTTTTTGCAGTGAACGTAAAGTTTTGTACCTTCTTCTTGTGGCCCTGGTCCTTACGGTCCGACATGTGTTTCCCGAGCCTGAAGGCGCCTGGCACCGGCCCTATCCGCAGGCCCGCCGGGATGCTGCCGTCTGCAAACACACTGGAAACCCGGGTCGCTTGCATGGCTGGCTCAGCGTGCACTGGGATCAGAACCAGGAAGACTGAGCAGGGACTGACTGAGCCGAGCTCAGCCAAGAATATGAGGACGGGCTAATCTCCGCCCGCGAAGTGACGCGGTGGCGTATGTGATCCTGCTTTTCAAACAGAACAGCAAGGTATTCCTCAGTTCATTAATTCACGAGGGCGAGCCGTACGGTGAGAGAGTTGGCTCTTTTAGCAGCTGTGAAGAACCCTCGGAGCGGGTCACATGGAGACTTTCCCTCACCCTGGCGCATAATGAACTGCTCCAAACGGGCAGGAGACAATAGGCCGGTCGACCTTCCCATCCCCAAAATCCAATTTGTCAAGGGCAGAGAAAAGAGAGGAGAGAATCAAAGGTCTGGGGCTCCCATTAATCCTCAGCGTGAAGCTTTGTTCCAGAGACAGTTCCGATATTTTAAGTGACAAATCCACTGTATAATTTCTCCATAAATTCTCCCTCTTTTTATTGTTCCTATACAAACCAGTTTTTGGAAATCAGTGACTACTTTAAGTCTACTTGGCTGCATCCTTTTAGCCTTAATATACTTCAAAGCTCTTTACGCGTTTTCCTTGGTTGTATTGTATGACTTTGGCTCACAAAGAGCCGGGAATGTTTGGAAGACTTGTTAACTTCTATTGACTCCCGGCGTGTGCCTGGCTGAAATCGGGCAGGTACTCAACGGGAGAACCACCAGAAAAATGGCGAGAGCGCTCAAAATAACCACCATCATTTCATGTCGCACTTCTGGTCTTGTTGTCACGAGCTCGCGGCTCGGAGACGGTGTCATTCAGCGCGTTCACAGCACCGAGCTTTGAACCTGTGCGACCGATGCTCCTCCATACTTTAGAAATTTCGGTAAACGCGATTTTCATTTAGATTGAAAACACATTTGGTTCAGTTTTAGGACAAGTGACATCACATTACTCACTTTCAATGCTAAAAATATTACAAAATATTAACTCGATTTTGCATATGCCGACACCGGTATATTGCGTAGTTTTCGATTTATTTTCAATTATATCAGTTTTGCCGGCCTGTCGTGATGAAATACTTCGACTTACATTTTGACAATTTGATGCTGCTGTATTGTATACTAATATTACAGTTCTGCAATTATATGAATATAAAATGTCGGCATGTATTGTAAATACATTAGTGATGAAAATTGTGGAAACACTCAGCACTTTTGACATTACACTTTAAAAATTACTACACAAATATTGGCGGTAATATTTATAAACTGAATGTTACAAATATCATACATTGGACGATTAAATGAGTAATTGGAGCAACAGTTGAATAAAGTTCTACAATCCCAAAAGAAGTGGATGTGTTTCCGCAATTTTGGCCACAAGTGTATATTCATCCTGCTAATATCACTTTATAGTGAGAGAACGTGTGAAAGCGTGAAGCGTAAAGGCTGGATGTTGCAAACTCGGGGACTGGATTTAGCCGTGCATTCGTGACGCGGGTTATAAAACTATGCATGACCCCTTTGGTTATCCATCTGAAAGCCACAGCAGAGGACGGAGAAAAACACAAAATTGTGGGCGATAAATTCAAACCATGAACATGTCCTGCTAACCCCTGCCCTAGAGAGTCCGAGAAGAGCGCTGGGCTGTTATTGGAGGCGCTAAGGCGAACCGCGCACCGTGCAAAGGTACCCCACTGCTCCATTCTCGCGGCGCTGCATTTCCCCGCTTAATGAGTCAATGAGCGTGAACGACACGCGAACAATTTTATCAATAGATGCTTGTAAAGGCCGGCTGTGCGGAGGGTTATTTATTAATGTTGCCATTTGTGACTGGTTCCCATCCGCCCGAGAATAGCAAGTCCAGCCTCCAAAGCGCTCACACCAGCCAGCCGATTCTTATTCTTATCCTGTGGCTCAAAGTTGAAGTTCTCCAAGTGAAATAAATTCTTAACAAAAGAGAGAAGGAAGACATTCCCCTTTATATTTGCCTCGGTCCGAAAAGCAGGGGTGCAACCCGACTAATGCGCGCAATAGCACACAGGGCAGAGTCAAAGGCTGGGTGTTAGAAGTGAACGCAGTGTTCGGAACCAATGGGATGGAAAATTAAATGAAATTAAATAGCTTGAAGGACGGCTTTGTCCCCCTTTAAAAAGACACATTAATTACATGGTCGCCGCTTTATTTAAGAACAATATTGTGGTCTCAATCAAAACATTCCGCCACTCTTTTAATGGACTTCCCCGCTCTTGAGAAAAGCCTCATTGAAGTATCTAACACGGAGCTGAAACTTTTCGAGGAGTCATTTCACCTCCTGGAGCCGAAGCATCGAGCGGTCAGGGCTCGGCTTTACAATCCGAGCTTAATGCGGGTTTTGATTTAACTGGTTGCCACATAGTGAGTCTTAAACGCAGAGGAACAACTGGGCTGTAGAGCAGCACAGTTGCATGTTCCAATGTCTCACCGGGGATCCTATTCAGAGCGCCAAAAAGCCTAGAGGACTCAACACCTTCTGCGTCGACCACAATGTGTGTAAAAAGCCGTCGAGGTCCAGGGAAAACAAACTTTATTATAGACTACTAACCAAAGGTCCGGTATGAACGTATTAAGACTGACGTTTTAAACTTTACAGTTATAACACCCGTTATTATTTTATTGTGTGTGAAGATCAGTACATTGAATACTGAATATATACCCCCCCCCCCCCAAAGCAGCAGTATAGTTTAATATATGATTTGGTCATGTGAAGCATTTGTTGAAAACATTCGCAATACTGCGCTTTTTTTAATTGTATTTATCTTGCAGTCAGTGCCGTAAGAGTGCCGCACCGGTCGACATAAGAATCCGATAGTGCCAAATAAAACATCTGAACTGGTAAGGCGCATGTTCTGAATGCGGGAAAGCGCTGCGCCCATAAAGCGCAGACCAGCTGCGCCGCGGATAGCGCACGCGGGTGGGACATTACTGGCGCTTTTCAATAGTAATTGTGCTTGTATGGGAGTCCCACCAGATGACATGATTGGGATTTTAACCCAGACTAATATTCAAAATCGCATTAGAATGTGCCAGTATAAGTGGCAACTGATTCGATGCTGTTCATGCGTGCTCTCATTTTTAAATACGCCTCTCAGAAAAAGGGTGCTCCGTTTCAGTATTCAAAGTCTGAACAAAGTTAGCTTTGCCTTTTGAACTGAATTTCCCTAACTTTAACTCACTTGTTTCGGTTGAAAAAGCTCGGATAAAGGGGAGTAAGCTCGTCTGAATTGAAATGTTTCGGTGTACCTTATAAATTCATACCTTTTTTCAGTCGAGCGCTTCAGAATGAGCCCTAGGTCTATTCGATTCTCTCTGCTGTCGAGCGCATTTAGCGCGGACTCCATTTGTGAAGTTCATTTCTAGGCAAATGCATTCCGGGAGGGCTTCACATGAATGGCGCTGTGTGTCAGCCGGCCCTAATTGGTATTAAAGCACTTAAACCATATGCATAGAATAGCGGAAGTTCTCAGGTTTCACAGTACACAACGTCGGGATGCTCTAACCCAGGCGATTATGGGAAATTACTCCACAGCACAGACTCACTTCGAATATGTGTATAATACTTATTACACATTATCTCAGCATATCAAATTCATATAAGTATTACTATAGCAACATCACGTATAATTATAGCAACACGTGATCGCAGTTTATTTAGCATTTATGAATGTGTATAGAACATAATATTTACAACATTCATGTGCTTATATATAAATTGAACAGACACACATTGCGTATAATTAATGATGTAAATGCAATACTACTGTGTTTGTGCAAATTTGCGTGTGACACATAACAGGAGATACAGTGTGATATATATGTTAGAAAGAAATTCACGAGATGGGTGAACGAGACTTGCTGGACGGAAACAGAGTTGTTGCATGTAGACTTTACTTCATGCATATTACTTCATGCATATTTTGGGGGTCGTATTCTGTTTTTACATTCATATGTAACTAACAACAAAAACAACAAACCAACTGACCGAAATGATTTATAGCTGTGTAATTTTACTGATTTGATTTTGAACTTCTATGTAATTATTATTGTTGTTGTTGTTGTTGTTTTTGTTAGTTGTCTAATACTAGTAGTATTGCTTGTCTATTCATTTGTTTGTTTATTGGTCTGTTTTTAAACTCGGTCCTGGTTAATGAAACCTCATATAAATTTAGTTAATTGCTCTTAGAAAACTGTCTAATGTAACAATATCATTATTTAAGATTTCTGAAACGTAATACAACTTTAAACCACATTATCAAGCCACACGTTTCGAAGCAATTCCATTTATACTGAATAAGGTGCATTCACAGCAATATATATTTTCATTTCTAATCCGAATTTCCTGTAAATAGGTGCCACATTGTTTCGATACATATTTATTATTTCTTTATTATGTAAGTATATATATTGTTAACGTGTTTACGCAGAATATTATCTTTTGATCATATGATCCTGTTTTATTCGATCTCGTCTGGTTTATTCGATTTTATTCGATCTACAGGTTGACTACTGTGTTTAATTTGGTTCCTTATAATCATTTGACGTGAACACTTCTGCTTTACAGGAATGAATCAAACATTTCAAAATGTGATTTTCGAGACGCACATGCCTCTCTAATAGATTGCCGTGTTTGTTTTCACATGTTTGGTTATTATTGTTATATTTAGTGTATTATATGTTTGAGTAACAGAAATACCTCTTTCTGCTTGTATTTATACCTGGCCGCGTGCGTATAAAGGTGAAACGTTAACAGGCTGTGCCGCAGAGATCATGACAGGACCCTGGATAGCTCCCGGTTTCGGAGGGAAAAGGCCACCCGATTCTCGGCTCCTCTAATTAAATTGATATTTTATGGCCCAGCATATATTAGCTTAAGTCTTTATCCTAGTCTATGATATGGAAAGACACCAAGTCCGAAGTTCTTGTAGGTCGGCAGCAAATTGAAATGACTGCAAAGTAAAGATATTAATCAATGCTCATCACCGGCGCGTTCTCGTTACAGAAACGGAATGACAGCTCAAGGACTAATGATCTCCGGTCCAGTTTTAGTACAAGATATACCCACTGTTCCCGGTATTAATTGGCATTTGGTTTCGGGTGGAATGAGCTTGTGGAAATGATGACCAAGAAATTCGGCGACTATTAACTAGAATCTCCTCTTAACTGCTCTCAGTGAAGCAGCTTCTTCAATTTCCGATTCATTTGTGCAATTCTGGGATGTCACTGTACGGATTCCTTCGATTTCTCTTTTTTTGTGAGTTTTAATTAAGAAAATATTTTATTATATTAGATAGCTTATATGACAATTAAGTCCGAAATCCAAACGACGCAAGAATCCCATAATTTTTAAAGGGAACAAAAACTGTTAAAAATATATATATTTATTCTACATTAGAAATATAACCGAGCATTTCTCTGAGCCGTGAGCCTGTTTCTACCGGTATCTCAACGGGTTTTGCTGAGATCATTCCGTTTAAGTTCACTTATTTTTACCATGGCAGTTTGACTCGGTACAGTAATTCGCTGGTTGTTAGCAATAAAAAATCATCTTTGCATTCCGAAATAATTCGCTGTATCTAAGATATATTATCAAACGAACTGGCCTACACATAAAAGAAAATATTAAGCGGCGTTTGTATGTATGTGACGCAGGTTTCTTGTAATACATGCATGGCCAGCCCGTTTGCATGTCTGGTTTGGGACGTAAAGAATTCCAGCAGTCCTACAAATTAATGCTACACGATGCACTTATCGCCGTAACGATTAAATTCGTATTTTGCCCTCCCCCTCTGCAGCCGACACACACAGGTTACCCAAACAAACACGCCCCGGGATCGTTAATATCTTTCTTTTTATTTCAGCATGCGGCAGAAACACACGAGTCTCTGATGTGAGCGCATTTGCATGCAAACTGTCTGCTTGACAGCAGAAAGACGCCTAACGCTGTCTAACTCACCCGCCGCCTACATACGTGCACGTGGCGGCTTTTTTCATTAGCCTAAACGTTAAAGGACTGTCTAAGCGAATATACAGTTGGCATGTGCATGGTGGTCATTAGGAACGGTAATAATTAAAATAGAAAACAGATACATGATAACAGAAAAATATAAAAATTACGAGTCATGTCAATAACTCTTTGTAATACCATTTTTGATATACAAATTATAAAGTACATGGATAATATTGTAACTTCTGCTACTGACTTGCATGCCGGTTCTCGCTCCCGTCCACACTGTCAGAAGAGAAGGCCACAGCCCTGGGACAGCTTTGGTCCCCAAGGTATTAACATTAATGTACCACCAATGCTGCAAACATATTCCATGTCTGTACCTTAAGTCAGACTAAAAAGTACATGTACCTGCAGCTAGGGTGCAGCTGACAGACCCCTGAGGGTACAAGCAATCGCACTGTCAACGGTACAAATTGGTACTTTTTTCTGGTCCTGGACAGATTTTGCGGGGTATTGTAGGGGTAACCCCACAATAAGTTTTTGCCTGCCCAAACACCCACTGGCCCACCAGGAAAATGGCCACTTTGTCAGATGGCCATTCCAGCCTTGGTCCTGTCTCTTCTTCCAGCCTCCTATCCAGTGCAGAGTCACTGAGGATGGGCACCAGCCCTCCAGGCCCTGTCCAGCCCCCCCACCCTGCTGGAACCTTTGAGGCAGCAGTCAGCCCCCAGTACCAGCAGGTTAGCCTAGTCCTTGGACTTCCAGTACAGCAGCATAGCTACTTAGCAAGAAAACATTTATTGATGGGATTTTTGCTTGAACTGCCAGATGCATTTTGCTGACGACCCCAAAGCAGGAGATTCACTAGAAATTCATTGATGTTGGGGCTAAGCCTTTAGTCATTACATGGGGCTTATATATTATGTCCTCACTGTCTTTTTCCCAAAGAAACTTATTTAATCAGGCCTTTAAAAACACTCACATTCAGTCAAATCGCTGAGAGTTACACTTTGTTTAGAAAAAACTGTATTTTGTGTGGCAAACGGGAACTTTGTGCTTGGGCGTGTGTGCGTGCTGTGGGTCAGGGGCCTGTGGTGGCAGAGGGAGGTGTGTCGCGCCCGGCACACCTGCGGTCTGTTCCCCGAGCCTCCTCAACCCTGTCCTCCCAGGACACCGCTCAACTGGCATGGCCGTGTCATGGGGATGCCCCCGCGGCCCGTCACCGTGGTTACCATCCTGCGGGATGGATGCTGACGGGGCAGTTTTTACTCAAGCGGCAGATCCAGTGCAGATTAGTGCTAGCGAGGCAGGATGGGGGGGGGCGCACTCCAGCCCACGGGGACCTTCCCCTATGCCGGGCCGCCCCAGGGGCGCAGACGCCGGCTGGCATGTAGCAGCAGACGGAGAGGGGAGAGCGGGGCTGTAATGGGGACACGGAGCGACCTCCTCATGCCGATTTGTGGCGCCTGAGACTGCGGGGGGGCCCCCGCTAGGGGCCACCACAGGTGTCTCACGTCCCTCGCCCTCCGGCACCTCAGTCCCAAACCGACCAACAGTGTGCAGCAGAGACTGGAGCGTCTGTGTCCTTCTCGATGTGACTGAGTACCGCTGTAAAGACCGTTTCAACACTGAGCCGTCTCCAAGTTAGAGGCGAAAAGCTAAAGAATTACTGTGTGCAGTGGAAAATCACAGCGGTCAGTCCCATGTGTGGATTGGCATTAGGCAGTCAGAGTCATTTCCATTTATATATGAGGATGACAGTATATGGTGTAAAAATTAAAGAAGATTAATCATGAGACAGAACAGTTCCAGTACTGATCTAAGAGGACGGAGTAATGTACTGTACTGTGCAAAATCGTAGGGAGTCAAAGAAAGTGATTCTTAAATGATCATTGCATTGGTGTAAAATTAGGACTTCCTATCAGTTAAAGTGTAACAGCTTAGCTATTTCTACACCCTTTTGGGGAACAGAAGGAATTCCTGTTAGTTTATATAGTGTTAATTTGCAGATGGTCTAATTCAAAACTGTATTTTATTTGGAGGAAATACACATTTGCTATGCTGAAAAATAGCTCAGAGCATTTTCTTTGACTGCCTACAACTTTTGCGCAGCACTGCATATGTATATGTCATTTAGAATGATATTCTTATGATAAAACATGTCATTCCTGTGTAGACAGTGAACCAGGAGAGCAGTGAGGACGTCACATGGCTTATACACTAAAGAAGGTGTAAGAGATGTAAGCCAGCACATTCCCAGGAAATGGGCGAAAGAGGGACTGAAGACCAGGACATGTGGAATCTGCTGAAAGCTTTATTTGTTTTATGAAGGTAAGCATAAGACATGCCTGTTAATCTGAGAAAGGCGGCGGGGGCTTTGTGATTCTGATAGTAGCTGCTTGGTAAATTAGTCTTGCGGGGTCTGTGCTGAGGGTTCGGGTTCGGCGTGTGTCGGCGAGCGTCATCGGCGCTAAGCTCAGGGGCGGGTCGCGGGGCAGCCACCAGCCAATGGCAGCCTTACTCCTCCTCGCTGTCGTCAGCCGCCCCGGAAATGGTGATGGTGCGCTCCTGCATGTCGCTCTGTATCGCGTCGTCCTCCGTCTTAACTGTTCTGAGTGGAAATGTAGCCAGTTGTTAAATGCCTACTTTTCTGGGGCAACTGAGGATTTTATAAGGATGGGGGGGGGAGTAAGACGGGCTGTAATTCATACAGAGATGCCAAGCTTATCATTAGCCAATAATATGTTTTGAATGGGTGAGTGACGGGGGAGGGGGCAATCTGGCAGCCAATCAGCTTTCAGCTGTGACCGGCACCCCGGTAAGCCCCTGCTAATTTCCTTCCTTAGTTTCTTACTGGAAAGGAGCATCTTGACTTTACCTAATGAGCATGGTCTTCCTCTCAGTCATCTCCACCGCCTGCTCTTTGGAATAGGATGCCGCGGCTTCTTGGTAGCCCAGCCCTCTTCCCATAGCACCAAAGTCCCTGCTGACCAGGGACATGCTCTGCACCATTCCGCAAAGCCGGGAGTCCTCCCCTTCAATCAGCTTCCTACCAAGAAATGTCACCGGTTCAGCAGAGCTTTTGGCTCTTAAGCCTTTGCAGAGCGTTTGCATGCACATGAGGCTATATAACGCACTAGAAGAAACGGGTAAAATCAGCAAAGCATGACAGGCCCCCTCTAAAGCGATATCAATCTCCAGAGATGTACCTGTAGGTGGTGATTTCAATCTCCAGAGCCATTTTCATGTTGAGCAGGTCCTGGTACTCGCGGAGGTGTAGCGCTATCTTCTCCTTGGTTGACTTCAGCTCGAGTTGTAGGGTCTCGATTCTTGCCTGTTTAATTAAAGACCAGGAGCAGCAGTATGACTTTGTGCAAAAAACCAAACCTGTACATTTGTAGCAAGTAGGTAAAGCACACTTTAACAAAAATGCATCGCTGCTTAAGGAATCTGGCTAAACCCCCACGATGCTACCTGCAGCTCCTCCAGCTCCTTCCGGTGCCTCTCCTGCGCCTCCCGGATCTGGGCCTCTAGGGCATCACGCTTGGACTTCAGGGTCTCCAAGTCGCGGTCTTTGCTCTGAATCTGCAGAAACAGACGAACAGCGGCTTGAAGCACGTTTAGATGTACCGTAATAAATGGGGCTCCTTAGCCCAGCCATGGATTATTAGCCTGCTACGGTCTAAGGCTCAGTATTTTTCAGCTGTTGGTTGAAATTCCATCATTTAGTGGGCACTATTTGGAAGGTGTCGGCGTTATAAAGCATAATAGCTATAAAATAATAGCGATTCACGTTAACTTAACGTACGTCTTTCTTTGCTCCTGCTATTTCCTGCCGCGAGTTCCGGATGGTGTCCACGTGCCTCGTGGATGCTTGGCTTATGTCATCAAATTTTGTTTTGTACCAGTTATCCATTTCCTAAAAAAGAAAAAAAATTATACGCACAGCTTATGGGAATCGAATATGTGGCGTTCCTGGGGAATATCTTTTTGTTATATTTTAATATATTATATTAAATATATGTATTATACTTAATGTATTAAATGTCCAGGGAATTTTTCAGACAAGAGGTAGATCAACCATATTAATAGTGCAAAGATAAACATTTCCAAATCCATTGTGGCGAATTCTGAGATCTGGTATGTCGGCCAGTCAGATGATTTTCGGCTGTATTGTGATCTTATTCACCTGCAAGCTCTTGGCCGCCATATCGTCGTACTGCTGCTGAATTTGCTTGAGTGCGGCGGACAGGTCTGGAAGGGAGAATCCCACCGCGACTACAGCGCTAATGCCATATATCTGCTTCATAAGCTCCTCGATTTCCTGAACGTGAAACACGCGTCATGTGCGTCTGAAATAACAACACGTCTGGATCGAACCGTAAAATTTGACGCCCGTTCACCTCCTTGTGCACCCTCTGCAGAAATTCAAGTTCGACCTCCAAGTTTTCCAGCTGTTTCTCCAGGGCAATGCGGGCGGAGGTTGCTGCATCGACGTCCTGCGGGGTCATAAGTAGCGTTAAGTTTTGGGAGCTTTTGCATGGGAGGAGTTTAGCGCTAACCGGTCGCTTGTACTTTTTTTTTTTTACCGGGCGGAAAGCTTCGATTTCCAGCTCAGCCTTCTTTCTCAGTTCAAGCATTTCTTCATATTTCACTTTCAGCATCTGAAGCTCTCCAGCCACGGCCTCTTTTTGGACCACGGCCATGTCCTGGAGACACGGACAGACACATTTAGAGCTGGAGTCAGGAAGAGCTGAAGCAGAACTTGCTGCATTTCCCCCGCCGTCCCCACGTCTTACCCGCTGCATTTTCATCTGATCGGCCGTCCGAACCATCTCCTTCAGCTGCTCCTCGTACAGCCTACGAAGTCCGGTCGGCTTCACCACCCGGTTCTGGAGACTTTCGATCTCTGTCTCTAGCAGCCGGTTCTGCTGCTCCAGGGACCGAACCTTTTGAAAGAAACGGGAACCAGGGAGAGTGATGACTTTGCCCCTGTGAGATGTCCTAAGTCATAGTCATCTCCTGAAGGTGGGCATGTTGTTAGGTCCCCTCAGGGGAGCTGTCATGCTGGAAGAAATTCTGCATGACGGAACAATATCAAACAGGTTTTGGGGAAAGCCTTCATTAACAATATCTATTAAAGCATTAAAACTGTAATAGTTAATTACACCTGCTTACAATGAGACTGAGCAGATTTAAAGCATACATGTAAACGGAATGTACCCTGTACCCAGATACAACACCCTGCACCCGATTTCAATGCAGCCTTGCCTTCTCTATGTAGAGGGCCAGTCTGTCATTGAGCACGACCATCTCCTGGCGCTCGCTGCTGCGTGTGCTGAGGAACTGCTGGTTCTCGGCGGCCGCCACCTCCAGGTCCAGGGCGGGGGCCGTCCCGACCCCCAGGCAGATGGCGCCCATGCCGGAGCTGCAACGGCACTCCGTTAAATGTTACGCGTTTCGTGCTGTGATGGGTGAAACTCAAGCCTGGGAGTTTTAAATAGAAATTTTAGGGGAAATATTTATTTACATGTCAGTACAAAACAAGATGAAAAGTTACACCCTCGTCTCTTTAGGAGTGAATGTCGCCCCTTAGGCTGTGTGATAAATGTAGCCATAATTATAATTTATTGCAAAGTAATCTTATTACCAAGTGAAACCTGAATTTGCGTTAAATGCTGGTATTGGAGAAGCAGACGGTTCCGCTATTGTCGTTTAGTCTCGATTGTGCCCGTTGAATTATTGAAATAATTAATATTTTAGGGCAGTTGGTCGCGTTAAGCAGAGCATTCATTTAAGTGAAATCAACCCTTTCCCTCAAACTTTGGATATTTTCTTTTGGATATGTTATTTATTACGCGTAGCCCATATTTTCCTCATCTATTGGTTGTCGAGTTTATTCTTTATCTGATATTATGCGTGTTAGGCTACATAATACATAAATAATTTAAATCATCGCATTAAATAGTCAATTTGACTGAAGCAATAACCAGAACAACCGTAATTGGTTATAAATAAAACAAAGAATTTAAACTTCAAACATCACAAAGTATTTAATGTATAATACAAAGGTTTCCTGCTTAATGAAATGAAATTTGATCATATTAAATAATACTGTAACTCAGATTCCGAATTGTAACTAGAGCTGCCGATGAATATACTTCATACCACTGTTTTAAATACTGTTGTTTAAATGACGTTACTGAAATTGCTCTCTTGCTTTAGAGACCGGGCTCACGATAAGCGGTAAGGAAGAGACACTTGTTATATTTATTTGCGTCTTCTTACGTCCCTCCCGTCTCCTCACTGAAGTGGCCCCCATGAGCCGCGCCTGGTGCTTGTTACCGCTCACTAGTCTTTCTATCTAAGTACTTGTTTGTCTCGTCATCCGCAGTCCTGTCACTGACGTCGCTCCTCCTGTCCGCCCGTGTCCTTCCCAGACCCATTGTGGTCTGCTTTGGTTCCCTGCTCCCGTTCAGTTTTTGCCTAACGCCCGCCACCGAGTCTTTAGGTTCTTAATACGATTCTATTCTTACTTATTTGTGTAATTTACCTTTATTATATAGGCTTATTGGTTTATTTCTAAAGATTATTATTTTTATATAAATGGTAATATTTTTCCTCAGTACATTCAAGTGTCGTGTGTTTTAGATTTGTTGCCCCAGTAAAACATCAAGTAATGTTGTTTCAGAGAGATCAGTATTGTCCCACTGACATCTTCGAGTAACCTGTTTAGTTGTATTTAGATTTTACTAATCTACTTTCTTGTTGCGATAGGATCTGGATGTTAATTTGCTTATTAATTTGGATAGTCCTTATAACAGTTTAAATTCAAGTAGTTATTCACTTGTTGATATGGATTAAAATAAATGTATTATTATTCTTACTGACGTAACTAACAATCATTAGAGCTGCACCAATCAGAGCGTCTCCTATGACATTCGTTGGTAACTTGGTTGCTAGACAGGCCTACCCTGCCCTCCACATTAAGGAGCCAGGAAAACAGGTGGGTTCTTTTACCCGTGTGTGGGCGGAGCCTACCTGACTGGGCGGAGCCTGATGGAGCTAGAGACTGTTCTCTTGCCCACAGCCTGGGCTCTCAGGCTGGCTGAAGCAGCACGGGTGAAGCTGGGTGAGTGCTGACGAGTGTCCCGGCGGGTGGGAGACGGGCTGGACACGCGCACCTCGCAGGAGGCGCCAGTGTCCTCAAAGTGACGGCGATAGGAAGAGATCCTCTCTGGGCTGCAGCTCATAGTGGCACCGGGTGGCTGCTTTGGGCTTCCGCTGGGTGGAGAGTTCTTCGCCTCTGAGGTCCTGTGCTGCTCTCATATGGCCCGACCGGCTCTTATAACCCTGCCCCGGCCAGCCCACCCCATGAGTCTGCACCTGCAGAATGTCGAACCTCCACACAAACTGGAGCCTGACCTGCCCTCACTCATCTGACAGTGGCCTGTGAAGAGGGGGGGGGTGCTGAGAAATAGAATAGTGATGCTTCATTCATACCCATGGGGCTAATCTCTTGTTGCCTACCCCAGCTTGCTCCCCATGAGACACACAGATGGGCCTCAGAACCGGGGGAACATGTACCACCCCCCCCCTCAATATTTATTTCGGATTCATCCATCCATCTATCTTTCTGAAACCGCTTGTCCTATTCAGGGATGGGGGGGGGGGGGGCGTGTCCAGAGGCTACGGGCACAAGGCAGGGGACAAACCAGGATGGGGCGCCTACCATTCAATCATACCGGTGCCCCAGCTAGATTTGGGCTCTCCTATACTACTGCGCACAGACATGGTTGGCAGCAAGCTTTAGGAGCTACAGGGTTACAGGAGCAATCGGGGGTTAGGACTTTGTTCAGGTGGCGCAACAGTGGCATTAGCTTAATGGTCCTGGGATTCAAACCAGTGACCTTCTGGGCAGTGGCATGGCTGAGACAGACCCCACTCCCAAATGAGGAGGAGCAGAGGGACATCATGGGGACAGGGGGACACAGGGGAGACAGGAGGCGAGGGGAACACAGGGCAGGGGAGGCAGGAGGCGAGGGGAACACAGGGCAAGGGGAGGCAGGAGGAGAGGAGAACACAGGGCAGGGGAGGCAGGAGGAGAGGGGAACACAGGGCAGGGGAGGCAGGAGGACAGGGGGACACAGGGCAGGGGAGGCAGGAGGAGAGGGGAACACAGGGCAGGAGGAGAGGAGAACAATACAAATGTGAACAGCAGGAAGGCCTGGTACAAGGGCACCTCCCGACAGACACATTCCCTCATGGCCACTGCTTAAAGTTCTGAAAGGGGAATGGACAAAATGAAGGCACTACTGTTCACATAACTAAAAAAATCAGGTTTGCCCAGCGGAGGGCTGAAGGGGCCACTTTAAACGTGTCTTTGTGAGGCCTGTGAATAGCTCAGCTGGTCATGCCAAGTGGCACTTATCTGTGTCATTTGGCATCAGAGGAATTTAATATGGACCTGGGTGTGGGTGGTATGTATGAAGGCTGATAAACATTAATAGTTCATGAATAATGTGCTATTATATGATATGCAGTCATTTTCCAGTTTTTGTACCTGCCTTGTTGTCAAGGGAAATACAGCTGGAACATCTGCTTAAGGTCCACCCCGCCAACCTTCATGAGTCAGCTGACCCCGAGGATCTAACATCGTGTAAGAAGCTAGCGATTCTTTGCTAGCATGTCCAAGCTAGGGCTGCTGTTTCCACAGCGCAGTCAGCAGCCCAGCCCAGAGTCCCGACGGAGGAGCTCTGACCACTGTGAGAATGACAGGCAGGTTCCAGTGAGCAACAGAGGACGAATGCATGCTATCATCTTAATCTCAAGGAAGCAACAAAAAATCCAGGTTTGTGGATAACAAGTAATCAACCATGCTTTAGTAAACCCTTCAGGTCACATGATCATGGGTCACATGGCTAATGCAAGAAGCAGCAGCCTATGCCTCTATTTTCTTGAACCACCATGGTTGAGTCCTAACCGCAGCCAGTCACATGGGCACGGATCCATGATGCAAGTCAGGATCTCACTTTGAAAGGCTCCTCAGCAATGGCAGAGTTAATGTGGGGGCGATGGTAGCCTCCACTCCCCCCTCCCTCCAAAAAAGAAAAATGGACCAAATGCTGTTATGTGATGCTATAATAATAGTTTTAATAGTTCCCAGAATTACTTCTACAACATTGTGCAAAAGTTTTATGTAGTCTAAGAAACTGATGTTTATATGACCTTCACGTTGGTGTAAAACTACGACAGGATGCCCGTCAAAGTGTCAGCTTAGCCATTTCAAAACCTCTCCTAAAGTCACCCCAGTATTCACAGCAACCATCCAATAATCCCATGTATTTTTAGACCACTAGCACATCTTGACTAATACCTGTTTGAGTTATTTAATTCCATTCATAAACTGAACCGGTAGTGAAATTTAACAAATACATGGAATGGCTTAGATGCCCCTGAGGGGAGGTTTGGGAACTGAAGCGGTGTTCATCTAGCCATCAAACAAGATATCAGTAACTTTCTGCAGAACATTTTTACTGTACTGCTGTTCATTTCCATATGTAAGCAAACTTACTACCTGAGCAAACAGCTTTAAACGTTTCCTTTGACTGCATAAGGCAGCACTGTATATTTTATTTTGCATCCTTATTAGAAAGAACGTGCAGATAGGCTAACTTTCCCCTTCCCCTGTAGCCACCCCCCTTCCTCCATGCTGGATGTTGCATCAGCCGGGTGTGTGGAGCACACAAAAACCCCTGACCTGCATGGTGCATAAGTATGGAGCCTCTTACTGTGATAGGCAGCAACTTCCAGAACTAAGTGGATCTGATTCTAATCTTTCAAGCTTGATAGTGTGGCGTGACCGGAATTAGCTGGAATTAATTTGAAAGCCATTCAAATCACCATAGTGAGTCACAGCTCTGTGGGTGTCTGACCACCTGAGTGCTGGCTTATATTTACATCGCAGGTGTCCTGGCACAATATGAGCTCGCAGTACTTACAGCGTTTTTATTATTCCAAATAATACAACATGCGGACAGACCGATTACACCTCAGGCACAGTGACCCTCGTTACTTTCTGTAGTTACATGGCGAAGACGGGGTCATTTCCCTCCTAGGGGTCGCTTACAATCAGTGGGTCATTCCTCTGCATTTATAGGAGCAGGCAGCCATCTCACTTTTCACAGAGGTGAGTTTGGCTTTCAGAAGCTGAGGCGAGAAGGTCACCGTCAGACAGACCGTGGTGGGGGAGGGCCATGTAATATGATACAGACACATTGGTGCGTCACAATTTTAGCACACAGAACCCAAATCATTTTTCACTGAAGACTACAGAATGTATGATGGACTGAGAACACACTGGTATGCTACATTAATCACTAAACCTGCAGTCATCAGTATTACACAAATTAAACAATAGGTATGGCAGGCAGGTATGAAGAATCACTTTTAAAAAGCAGCCTCATTCACTTTTTGGGAAATATTTTCCCAGATTGTAAAATCAGTGCCCTCTCACGCAGCTTTAAATCAATGGTAATTTCAAATCAGACCCGTCAAGCGAGACAATTAGCCCTTATCAAGCAAGCCCATGCCAATCTGCACCGGTTTTAAGCCATTTCTCCAGGTGTTCCATGTGCTCAGTCTCCGGGAACAGGATGCTGACTCCTCCGTGCAGGCTTGGAGGGACCCTTCAGTGTTTAGTCCGTAAGACCTCGTGTTCAGCCCACTCCTCCCAGCCGCCAGGGTAGTGCTGAGCGCTGCACAGAGCGATGTGGGGGAGGGGTGGGGACAATGACCAGTCACACTCTCCCATGTAATGATTCCTAACCCCACTATGACAAATCACAAAATGTGTGGTACCAGTTCCCATTCTACAAAAAAAATTATCACATGGAGTTAGAGGCAATGTTATCATAGTTGTAAGTTTATATATCATATAAACTCATATATATTATGAGTTATATACAAATGTTTATATATAACTTTCAGATAATTTTCATTCTTTTAAAATTTAGTTTTTATTATAATTTTTTAAGATGTATTTTTATAATACACCGCTGTTGGTTTTATGTAGCCTTATCATTTCTGAGGACAGACTGCAGGTTGGATTATGTACTAATGTACTAATGTACTAATGTCCCCAAAATGGGCCAAAGTGTTCCGATATTATTAATGATAATTAAGGATAAACCACTACTTTAGCTAAATAATACTAAACAACGACAACAGGAGATATAGATATTTATTTTTATTTCAGTTAATTTCAGAAGCAATATTCATAAACAAAAATCTTATTTAGGTTTACGAAAATGTTTTCTTATAGTTTTAATTTTTGTTTTTGTTACCGATAACCCTGGTCAGAGGGCGGTCCCCAAATGTTCTGGGCGATTCGGTGCATCTCTGAAGGAGAATGTGGAAGTGTCTGACTTACTTGGAGTACCCCAAGGACACTGCCGTATCCAGAGCCGTCTTACTCCGGATGCCTGCCAGGCAGGAGAACACAATCTGGTCGCTTGGGCGTGGCATGTCAGAGCCATACTTCTCCCTGAAATCATCTGGCATCAGCTGGAGTGCCTGGTTCACCTGCCCCACTGAGAACAGCACCAGACAGAGGAGGAATTAGAGGCCAAGGTCATAGTTACAGTGCACAGGCAAGCTAAAATTACCGTCAAGATGCATAGTAACACAAACTATGTGGTCACTGGACGATTGAAATCAGGGTATAAGGTCACATCAAGATTCTGATCACAGCAGTCAAAAGGAGGAGACATTGTGTTCAGCATAAACGATCAGAGGGAGTGTGGTTATAGGGTCAGAGGGCACGGGAACAAAACACCATTCCAGTTAGCCATCACACAATGCTGTCAGGATGCATGGTGATAGAATGAACAAGGGCAGAGTGTGCGGTCATGCAGGGAACACGATACTGGTGCAGAAAAATCAGCCAAGTACAGGGTGGAATGAGGAACAAGGGCGCCGGCAAAAATAATTATCACAAACAGACAAGTCACAGAGGTGCAAAGACACGCCGGTGGAATTAAAAACGACGAGAACTTAACTCACGGGGGACGTTAATTGACCCAGGAATGGATCCATACTCCCTGAGCTCCCACGGTTCCCGGACGTCGATGACCACGCCAGTCCGGGTAGACAACAGCTGCTTTAGCTGCTGGTGGGACACCGTAAAGTCCGCCTGGGGTGCGGAGCTGCAGCCGCGCAACACGTGCAGGGCAGCGGGGGTCCGCGGACCTGGCGGGACGCAGGCAAGCGCGGGTTCACACACATTACCCAGGCTGATCCGCGGCCGTGCACATATGCCACAGGGACATTTGCAACTTGCCCTACCTCCGCAGAGGTTAAACTTATTACACCACGCTAGATGATGAGACTGCATGCCTTTTCGAACGCAGAGATCACGTATTTACGGCTTTACTGAGCAGTGCACACATTTATTTTAAAAGACAAAAGAAAACAGACTTTGAGGTTGAGCTGTCAACACTTACAAAACGCATAGTGGGTTACAGCTCTCGATGAGCACGACAGTGTCCTGGCACAGGTTGCTGGAATCAGGCTCCTGTTTGACAGGACACGGTGAATCAGTCCCGTAAGCTTGAGACATTCTTTCAGAGACATCCCGTGCTGTGTTAGGCTCCTATAGGACGCGCAAACAAGTCAGTGCAGACAGCTGACATGCACTTCCTCCGGGCACTTCGCTTTCCCTGCGCCGTGGGGCGCTCCCTGTGCGGGGCGCATGCGCGCACCGGCACCTCGTAATTAGTCCCGTGCATGCTGGATGCTGTGAGAGCCGGACCGGGGAGTTAACACTGTCGGGGAAAGCGCCATGTGGCCGCAGTACCGGTATTGGAGAACACTCTGGAGCAGCAGCATTTCGAGAATGCACTGGCAGCCCCCAAATCTCGGGCCATCGTGCCCGTAATTACTTTAAGTTAACTTTGCAAAGCATAATGTCCCGTAAATCTAATAAGTTATGGAAAAAAATACCGTTCACGTGAAAATGTTATGCTACATATAAAACACCAGATTTATATCAGACTGTTTAAACAGACAAAAAAAAGTGTGCCTCGTGGTATGTGTTATTTATAAAATACCGCTTTTTGTTTTATGTAGCCCCGTCGGATATGTTTTGTTATTAAAACGAAAGGCGAAAGCTGCTCACGCCCGACGGCCCTACGGTTCTGTTTGACCTGCCTGGGCTTCCGTCATACGTCACCCGCCGACTTCCGGTGCATCAGTGTCACCGTCCGACGTTTGCTGTGGATCGCAGCGTCCTCAAGTACGTTTAAGAAGTTCACGGTGACACCCGGGAGCCACTTGTCATAAGGCGCGTCCCGTCGGCCCGGACAAAGGCCATCTGACCTTGGAAACGGACCGGTGGGCTCGAAAGATCACCGTTTCTAAGTCAGCGGGGCCTTTTAGCCAGGTAGCCGGGAAGCTGTCGCGGAGGGGTGCGGCAGAGGAAAGGTGAGTCGCCGGGCTTCCATGGGGCCCGTCAGCCCCCCTCCCGGGCGCCTCGTTAGCGCGGTACGCAAGACCGGCGTACGAATGGCCGCAATGTCCCTGAAGGGGGCGTCGCCCCGCTGCTTATTAGTGACAGGAGCCTGGAATGCGGCCGAAGCGAAGCGCGTTCTCACGGGGGGGAGCGCGCGCAGAAACTTGGCAGAGTGTCGCCAGGTCCGGCGCGCGGACAGGTCGGTCTTCGTCGCGAGCCGCGGGGCGCGCGCATGTCCGCGCCCGGGGCGCCGGCTGTCCGGAGAGGCGCGCGCACGGCGCGCGAGGGCGGAACGCGTCGCGTTTGCGGAAGTTGGTACCGGTCACCGGCTAATCCTGGCCGCGGGGGGTTCCGAACCTCCCGGGTCATCAGCGGGGCAGCGCGATTTCCTGAACGCACTCGCTTAGGCTCCAAGTATTTCTGTTTATTTTTTATTTCTATCCAGTTTAAGAATGGGCAAAAAATACAATTACATTTTTTTAAATAAGCACCTATACATCTGCATTCTCATTAGCTGGTTGTCCTCACGCTGGAATGTCCGCAGCTCCATGGACAGTGCGAATGTACCCAGATACATACATCTTTACGATCCCTTCAGAAATGGACACATTTTATATGCAATGAGGAAACGAGTTGGTTTTGGTTACAGTAGTCGCCGTGGAACATACCGTCATTAGCTGGCCGGGGACGGCCGTTTGGGTGCGGCGTTTCACTCTCTCTCGGGCACTGAGGGTTAGTTTCCCTCCCCGCAGGCACCCATGAGGCTCAAAGACCCATTCTCCTTAAAAGCCGCTGACATGACGAAGCGGACCAGCCGGCCGAAAAAAGCTCGCGATGAGGAGTCCTCGGACGAGATCAGCGGTAAGGGTGCGAGCTGTCTGCCTTTGGGATGCTCTGGGAAATGTACTGGCAATAGGCTCGGAGCTGCACATCATGCAGAGTGAATTTAGGTGGTCTTAACCTTCGAGCTGCCTGGCTGGATTCTGCTAGTGCTTTTCTGAAGAAAGTTGACCTGGGAAGCAGCTTCCATCCTCTGCATCATGGAACTGAGTAACCAGAGTGGGCATAAGCGCATGATGATCAAATGTATGCCCGTTCATGGGGCAGCTGGCTGGTTTCGCCTCTCACTGATCCCTGTTCCCCCAGGTCTGACATGTCAGCATGTCAGCAAAGCGGTGGACCTGAGTTCAGTGAAGAAGGCGGTCACACAGAGCCTGTGGTCAGTGTGTACAGACTGCCTGAGGGAGAGGACCGTGAATGAGGGCGAGCCAGCTGGGGATGTCCTCTTGTGTCTCAGGTGTGGCTTCCAGGTGAGGCAGTCGGCCCTCTCGCGATCCGACCTGGACCGCAGGCGTTGGCTGCAGCGGGGGAACAAAATGGTCACACGGTGGCGTTGCATTACTTCCTACAGGGCTGCAACCAGCCAGATGTTCAGCACTCGGCCCGACACCAGGTGGCGCTGCGTTCAGAATGCCACTGCATCTCCGTCAGCCTCAGCACGTGGAAGGCGTGGTGAGGACCGCCACTTGACTCAGACTTTACACAACCGTAACACAACCGCCTCAAGTGCTGCAGTTCTGTAACAGGCCGACAGGTGGCATAGTGGTTAAGGTCAAACGCTTGTAAGCTGAAGGCTAGCGGCTTAATTCTCAGGAGGGGATATTTGACTTTAAGCACTTCTGTTAAATTCTCAAGCTGGATATACAGTTAAAAATGAAG
>JAODKN010000134.1:12504515-12519749 GCA_026774425.1 Petrocephalus zakoni | reverse complement strand
GCTCTCCCAGCCCCCCGGCCCCCAGTGTGTGGGGCGCTGGTTTGCTGCACGTGCTTACCCTGTCAGCAGCAGCGTGATGCCCTGTTCCTGCCCGGCACACACAGGCCCTTTGTCCCCAGCCACCGAGCGCCGTGTCTGGCCAAAGCGGGTGGGGATGGTGGGCCAGCCAGTCTATTGTGTGCCTGGGAACCACACAGCTGCTTGGGGGCTTTGTGTTCAAGAGCTACCAGCAGGGGGTCCCGGCTGGGGCGAGGGCTGCCCCCTCAGGATATACATACATGCAGTGTGGGCTCCCGGCTGGGGAAAGGGCGCCCTCTGCTGGTATACGTACGCGCAGCTCAGGGTCCCGGCCGGGGAGAGGGCGCCTTCTGCTGGTATACGTACGCGCAGCTCAGGGTCCCGGCCGGGGAGAGGGCGCCCTCTGCTGGTATACGTACACGCAGCTCAGGGTCCCGGCCGGGGAGAGGGCGCCCTCTGCTGGTATACATACGCGCAGCTCAGGGTCCCGGCCGGGGAGAGGGCGCCCTCTGCTGGTATACATACGCGCAGCTCAGGGTCCCGGCTGACTTGATCTGTCCCCCACCCAGTGCATGTGCTTTTTTCGTGCTTTCTTTCTCGGACAGAAACATTTTCATTGTCTCTTTACAGTGTTGCCATTGCGGACAATTCAGGTGGCTGCCTGAAAACTTGCTTGTTTTCAGGTGTTCATTTAAATCTGACTAATTGAACACTTGATGGCTTAAGATGTTACAGTTGCTACATCTTTTCGTGATAGAACTTTTTTTCTCTTGTTGTTCTATAGCGCATCAAAGCAGGCATCCTGAAAGCATTCAACAACCCCACAGAAAAGACGGCAGATGAGGAGACCAAGAGGCAAGTGAAAGGTAAGGTGGCAGTCTGCTGGCTGGAGACTGTACTGCAGTTAAATGCTGTCAGTAAATAGGCCGGCAGTAGGGGTTAAGCCATTCTGAATGGGTGGAAAAGCAGTGACAGGGTGGTGACATCTGGATGTCCTTCCTTCACAGCCTATGGGAAAGAGGGGGTGAAGATGAACTTTGTGGACCGAATCTTCGTTGGCGAATTAACCAACACCATCATGTGTGAGGAGTGTCAGCATGTGAGTATCTTCCCCTCTCTGCTTGCTGATTATCAGGATGACTGTGGATTACCTGGTCATTCCTGTTGTTGGCGTGATGCTCGCGGTAATAACAAGACTGTAACGTGGGCTGCTTTCTCTAGATATCCACTGTGAAGGAGGCATTCATAGACATCTCTCTTCCCATTATCGAGGAAAGGGTGAGTGCTCCGCTCCCATGGTGAACCCCGCCCGCCCCCAATGCCACCCCTCATGTCTGTGTGACAGTCTTGCTGTTGTTATCGTCATTATTATTGCCAGAGCTCCAAGCCCACCAATCCAGCGAGAAGCAGCAAAGGCAGCCGGGAGCTGGAAGCGCTGGTTTCCCGCGGCGACGAGACACCGTCCCCATTGCTGCCCCAGGTCAGGAACGGCAAGAGGCCCGGCTTGCAGGTAGGAGCCGCTACCTGCAGGGGGCATGCTTTGCCAAATTGACTGCAGCCCCCGGGGGGAGGGGGGGCAGACTGGCAGGTAGCGATGGCCAAATGAAGCTTCATGAACCATTTGCAGTATTTTCTGACTCCACTAGATAGTGCTCTGTGTTCAAAAAAGGGGCTCAAAGCATGCCCCTAAGCAAAGCAAGGCCGCCACCTAGTGGGGGTCATAAAATACAGCAAATGGTTCATGAAGCTTCATTTAGCCATCAGTGCTGGCAGGTGGCTACAGCTCTGTGTGTGTGTCTGTCAGCAGGGCAGTAAGAGCATGGGTGTCCTGGGGGAGAAAGGCACCGACGGAGGCCTGGGCCGCCAGGAGGAGGTGGGCGGTGCGGCCCGGGGTGGCGTCTCGGGGGCCAGCGACAGGGACACGGGGCTGGAGGACAGCAGTAACGATGCGGACAGCGAGGCCTCTGAAAGCGAGTCCTCTTCGCGACTCCCGGGGGGCACCGTCACAAGCCCGTCCTCCCTGAAGGTGCAGCAAGGGGGCGCCGTCCAGCAGCTTGTCAGTGCTGTGTCCAGACTGGGCCTGGGCCCTGCCTGCAGCGAGGTGCCGCTCTCCCGTCTCCGCGGGGAGGAGCAGCAGCAGCCGGAGGGTGCGCGGGAGCGCCACCACCAGGGGGCGTTTCAGGCACTGTCCCACAGCTACACGCCCTGCTCCAAGGAGTGCTCCATACAGTCCTGCCTGCACCAGTTCACCTCCGTCGAGCTTCTCATGGGGAACAACAAGCTGCTGTGCGAGAGCTGCACGGAAATGAGGCGGCGGCAGCTATGGCGGAGCCCCACAGGTAGGGGGCGACGTGCACCGTCCAGACCCCTGTGACGTCAACTCGGTGACTGCCGTACAGCTCACAGAGAGGGGCTCCAGTTTGTCCATTTGCTTTCTAGGAGACAGAAAGACTGAGAAGGTGTATACTAGTGCCCGGAAGCAGATGCTGATCTCCGTGCTGCCCCCAGTGGTCACTCTGCACCTCAAGAGGTTCCATCAGGTTAGCGCGCCGCTCCAGCCAAGACCTCCGCTTGGCATCTGTACTCTTTTAATTTCGCTATATAAATAAAGATGAGTTCTGCACGCACGCAGTGACTGAGCTCTCTGCATGCGCTTGCTTTGGTCTGTTCAGGCAGGAGTGAGTCTGCGCAAGGTCAATCGGCACGTCGATTTCCCGCTCGTCCTGGACCTGGCCCCTTTCTGCTCCGCATCCTGCAAGGTAACAATGACCCCCGCAGACCCGAGCCTGTTCTCCATCTTCCAGCAGGCCCTAAATTTCCATGTGATGTCAGAGGGGGCCGCCCTAATCTCACATGTCCGCGTCTGCAGAACATGGGGGCAGGCGAGCGCGTGCTGTACAGCCTGTATGGGATCGTGGAGCACAGCGGGTCCATGCGGGGGGGTCACTACGCAGCGTACGTGAAGATCCGAGCACCTCGGCGGCGGGCAAGCCTGCCAGGTGAGGCTCTCTGTCCCGTGCTCTCCGCTGTCACCAGTAGGGGGCGTCACCAAGTGCATTAACCTATCCTTGCTGTCCGCAGGGTCCAGGGAAGGCGGGGCCACGTCGTCCGGCCAATGGGTGTATGTGAGCGACACCAGCGTCCAGGTGGTGGCCGAGTCCAGAGTCCTCAGCTCTCAGGCCTACCTGCTCTTTTACGAGGAGCTGCTGTAGGCTGCGCATTTGCCTGTCACCCCCAGGGAGAGACTTCTGCGGGATCGTGCAGGCCCCTGCCTCTGGGAGAGCCTTGCATCCTGCTGGCCAGTTACTCCTAAAATAAAATAAAAAAGCGGGAGAGATGGATCTCAGCTGTGACGGACACGTTGACACCCCACCTGTGCAGTGCATGCTGGGATCTCTCCTTCAGGGCTTACACGAATCAGACGGCGCCTTTAATTAAAGCCTGTCTTTAGGCAGACTGGCGGCCGTGGTGGGGATCAGGAAAGCCCCTCTCTTTCCTCTCTGGTGCACGGGGAGCCCTGCCTGTAGTTTACAGAATGAGGTGCTGCTGTGAAAATTATATCGTGGTTATTTTGGATGAATGTATGCATGTGTGTCGTTCACTGTCTGTGCCCGGCGTGTGTGCTTCCAGATGGCACCATGTCACCGGTGTCTGCCTGACTTCAGGACTGCTGGTCCTCACAGGGTTCAGCTGTCTTCTGTTGGCTTTTGACATCCATATTCCTCCTGTTTCATCAACCAGGGGCACTGACTTAGACACATTGCAAGCTTACTGAGCAGATTGGTCATTAATTTATCCATTTATTCATCTAGACTGTTTTGACTTTTTTTTTTTACATTAAATCACCAGTATCTGATGCAAAAAATAGTTATCTACAGATCACTTTATTTTGAAAAGGAATGTATCTGGCAACTGTATCGTCTTTGACTGTTCGGAGCTGTCTTCTCCTTGCTGTGTTATTATATATAATTTGGAAGAAAAAAAAAGTTCTTGTAACTTGCCAGCGATTCTTTGTCTGTAAACAAGAATGAATCACACACAGGACAAGCATGAAATGGCAGGAAGGGCCGGGCATTTTTGTCTTGGCCACACGTCGCTTACGCACCACCCAAAGGTGCTTTGTGATCTCGAATACACAGCCCTTTGCTCACAGGATGCCTTTTTAATGGCACTGCTTCCTCAGAGTGGCTGAATGGTGTCGTCATTGTAGAGCCTCTGTCGGTGCACGTTGCGGGCTGGCACTCCTGATCTGCCGCGACTGGAGCCAAGCCGTGCTCTTTGAGAACATGTTGGGAGCTGGTGCAGGAGAGGTGGGTGTGGATGGAGGAAAAGGGCACCGTCAGAACAATCTGGCACGCCGCCACACACGTAACGCCAAGCTAACGGTGCGGCATGGTGACGGGCAAGAGCGAAATCTTTCAGACGTGTCTATTTATAAACCCAGTTTGCCAAGAGACGTTTTCTCAAAGGTTAAAGATCTCAGTTATGCACGGCCCGGTTGTCAAAATGCAGGGCCTGAGGCCATTGTCCATACCCAGTGTGATCTTGGCAGCTTCTCCTCGATGTTCCAGCAGTGTTCCTTTGGGACACGTCTTCTACGTAGCAATGGGTTTTTGCTGAAACGACTGCTGAAGATGCTGCAGATGGTTGCGCTCCATAGAGTAATAGATGAAACAGCACAAATATGAAGCAAAGCTAATGGGAAAGATGAGAGAGCTCTCTTGGATCGTGAAGTGTGTATAAAGTTGTTTCAGCGTTTGAACCAGTCTGGAGCTCTCCCGAAAAATCAAGGTGTTTTCGCTATTTCAATCAAGGAAACATTCCAATGTTTTTTCGGAAGACAAGACCTAATAAACCAGATGGCACCATATAAAACCAATCCCCAAAGAAGTGTGGGAGAGAGAAAGATGAGGTACAGAACATGTGAAAGTAGTGTAACAACATGTTGGTGACAATGTATGACTACAATTAAAAACACATGATTTCCGGCAATAGAAAAGTCTTGGAATTTACTAATGAATCGGCCCCATAAAAGGTCTGGGTGGAGTTCATTTGGGAGGGGGGAACACAGGCAGCTTCTCTGAGATGCTCAGAAGATCCGCCCATAACGTGGTGCCTATTAATTGGCTGGCATGGGCTCATAGTCTGGAGGTCAGTGGGGCAAGTTAGGGCTGTGCTGTGATGGCCTTGACCAAAGTTATTTCAGTAGAACAACCCCAAAACAGCCATTTGTTTTTAATTACTGCTCTGAAAACTATACAGGAGGTGGTACATTTTAATTTACATACAGCTGTTATACAACCTTGAAAATGCATCACTCCATAAATCACGCTAAGAGAAGAAACAAGGACACAGATTCTCCATCAATGTGATGTACGAAGAGAAGGAGATGGTTAACTGTAATGACACTTACGGAAAGTTCATATGGAGAAGACAGTGATGCCCACTCCAGATTCCCAGTGACAGAAAAGCCTGTCTCTAAGGGCAATGTTCAGCCATTTCTTAGGCTCAACCCATCTTCAGTCATTGTGTGTGTCAATGCCAGTAGTCACCCGGCTTCCCTGTCACCTGATGCAGGTGTGACGAAGATGGCATTTCCCGAGTGCAGGTGTTTGTTCACGTGATTAAATGCCACTCATTAATCATTAAAGAGACTGCCAAACCCCTAAATTTAGTTTCCAGCTGTTAATGATTTCCCAGTTTATGGAAATTCACTATACCATATATACTGTTTGGTTCATGAGAACAATGCCTATTTGATAAAGGGTTTGAGTGACAGTCACACTTGCCAGAATGTGATGGTCAAAATTGTGGAAATTCAAAGAAAAGGGTTAATCCACAAAAACACTGTACCCAAAAGGCACAAAAGCATGTACCTGACTTACGTGTCCCAAGTCAGGTACAGTTGGTGGCGTCCCGTTTTATTCGATAAAAACTCACGGAAAGGAGGGACTTCCGGTCCATTGTCTTAGTACTTCCGGGTTATCGCTTCCACCGCCATCTTGTCTGCGACGCGGAGAAGAAGCGGCTTCTGGAGGTAGGTGTGCGTTGTGCTTCTTGTCGGTTTCAGTTGTCGGTCTTTTCGCCTTATGGCCAAGTTGGGCTTATCCAGGAGAGCTTTAAAGCATTTTATCCAGCTCATTTGGCCTCTGTACGGGTCTTAGTGACAGTAACACCGCCGCCTGGGTACGGTGCGCTAGCAGGGCCTGTGCTAGCTGGGGGACCGGGCTAGTCGTGGAAGGTAACTAATCCTCTCAGACGCGCATACGACCTTTACCGTGGTTAATAATGATCGTCGTGGCTTAACCCGCCTAATTAGCTGGTGTGCAGCGCCTTTATCTGGACGGGCGGGTAAAACGCACGCATGCTATATTAGGAGCACTGACCACAGCCAGCTACGTCGCTAACCAACAAAAAAAAATTATATCTTAAAAGAAACACCGTGTGACGGAGGAAATGAAGCTCGGCTGTCATGCACCTAACCGTAAATGGTGTCAGGTAGAGGGGCTGGGTCACCTAATGGTGACATGATCTGAGGATCTACCGGTAAGATGTTCTAATGATCTGACGGTCTTCCAGGCAGAAATGTGGGATCAGGGTGGACAGCCCTGGCCGCAGTGGCCTTTGAGCCAGCAGCAATGGATGCAATCCTTCCAGCACCAGCAGGACCCAGGTGAGTCTCCACCGCATCTGCATGTCTCACTGGGCGTCCAGGAGAATGAGGCAGTTACTGCAGGGACCCGCCTGATCATAAGATCCACATACCAGTCACTGCACCCAAAAAGTGCCAGAATGTCACCATGTCATTTCTTGTTCAGAACCTGATGTGCACTAACACTTTGGGCTGGTGATTAAAAATTTAAGAGAAATCCTACATTTTTTAGTACAAGTACTTCCTTGAAGAAGAGCGTATGCCAGGATGGAACATTCCTGTGTAAATGGCAAATTTTAACAAGGATAATCATATGTCATTGAAGACATTGCTGTAATTAGAAGATAGTAGAAGTAAGGAAGCACTAACACTTACTCTGTGAGTTTCTAGTTATTCGGGCTGTATAGAATATGGGAAGATACGTTATAGGGAGATAATGGGGCTTTTGACTGATGGACTGTGCCTTGCGTCTAGGCCAAGTGGACTGGGCAGCCCTAGCGCAAGCCTGGATAGCACAGAAGGAGTCGGCGGGGCCCCCGGTGGAGCAGCCTAGCATCCAGCCCAACGGACAAGATATCCAGTCCCTGGAAGCGGCTCCAAATAGCCACAGCACCTTCCAGGGGGACGCGGCCTTCAACCGAATGTGGCAGCCAGGTTTGCGCTCTCCGCTCGCTATTATTGCAGTCGCACCTGCAGTGCTGCATCTCACTAGGCCGGCTTGTGGTTTGTAAGCATTCTGGGCCGACTGTCTGACGCAGAGCTTTGTAGGGTGACTCCAGAGTCGGCATGATTTGATTTATATGTTTATATGATTGTGATTATATGTATGGTGATTTTGAGCTTATGCTTCCTATTTCATTTTTCACTTTTTTTGTGTTTTTAAAATGCCATTATGGTGTACAGTTTGTGATAATGGTTTTCTGTCTTTTAATAAACTCATCTGGAAAGTAATTGAAGCCATAAAACGTCAATGAATTTTCAGTTTCAGTGCAGATCTGCTGTCCATACAGTAAGCATGGCCAACTTCTAACTGCCCGAAAATAATAAAGCTTATCGGTGATGAGCTACTTCTGCCCCTCCCCCCCAGATTGGAGCATGCATGGCCCTCCCCCAGAGCAGGCATGGCTCCCCCAGGGCCCAGGGCCCATGGATGTGGTCACCCCCTCTGAGGACAGCAACAGCCAGGACAGCCTGGAGTTTGCCCCAGATTCCCACCAGGGGGCATTCCCACAGAACAGCCATGGTTTTGGGGGCCAGACGGACAGCTTCTCCATGACACCCATGCCTGTCAACCAGTTTGACTATCAGGTATGAAGTATGTGATGGGCCTAGGGATGTTGGATTTATGGGGGTGGGGGTCCCAGCCTGTTGGAGGGTCAGTGGCCTCATCTGTGGGGTTCTTCCTCCAGCACGGGGCTGCCGCCTTCGCCCCCCCCTCTGCAGGGTTTCCTCCTCCATATTGGCAACAAGGGCCTCCCCAAAACCGACGGGACCGGCCCCCAGGATTCAGGGAGCGCCAGCGGTCCCCTCTCCCGATGCCCAGCAAGCAGGAGCCCCCAGCCTTGGGTGAGTGTCGCTGCCCCCTCTCCGACTGCACGCCACCGGCTCTCCTGCTGTGCTCCAGCGCTGACGGCGTGCTGGCGTCGGTCCTCAGACGCAGTGAAGCGGCGGATCCTCCCTGCCTGGATCCGTGAGGGTCTGGAGAAGATGGACCGAGAGAAGCAGAAAAAGCTGGAGAAGGAGCGGATGGAGAAGCAGAGGGCAGAGATGGCGAGGGAACAGAAAAAGGAGGAAGACGTAGCCGACGAGGAAGGCGATGGCCCTCGGCTTCCACGCAAGAGCAAGTTTGTAAGTGGGGTCACTTGGGGAAGGGGAATGACAAGCATGGATTCCTCTTTTGGGGTAACTGCCTCTCTCCTCTGTGCAGGACAGTGACGACGACGAAGAGGAAGAGGGGGGTGAGGAAGAGCAGGCCCCCATCAGGAAGCCGGAGCTTGTGAGGAGCAGTCCATCCCCTTCTCACGAGGACCAGAGTGAGCCAGAGATGACGGAGGAGGAGAGAGAGTACCAGCTGGTCTGTCATTGCATTCTCTTGTCTGGTATAGCGCTGTGTTCTCCGCCAAGACCGATGAGGTTCAAAGTCATCCCTCCATGCTTCTTGCAGATACTTCTGACAAAGACGTTGCTGACGGAAGTGCTGTTGGAAGTGACCACTGAGGAAATCTACCAGGTGGCCCGGGAGGCTCATCGCAAGGCGACCAAAGGTAAGCGGCCCCCGCTGCTGTCCATGAGAACCTGGCAAGGCGCCCTGACATGTAGCATGCAGTTCAAATGGACACAGGCTTGAGCTACCAATCAGCGAGGCGCTTGTGTGTGTTTTTTAGCCATTCTCTGCTAACGTAAAGGACAGGTTCAGAGGAGCAAAGGGGAGGAGCCATCGGCGAACGCCTGGCATAAAATGAGCCCTCCACTGACCTCGGTGTGCCCTGTAGAAATAGCCTCCCCTTCCCCTCCCAGTGACTCTTGGACAAGAACCAAAGTGAATTGCAACAGAGTGGTGTGCCCTCTGTTGGGCAGACAGTGATTTGCATGTGAAAAGCGGACTGTGTTGCTAATTGTCTCTTCTCTCCTTTGCAAGGCAGCTCTGAATAGCCCGTTGTATCTGTGCCCCCCTTCTCTGTAGAGTCTTGCCTTTGAAATGGTGGCTATATGTTTTAACATGTTGTTCCTGTTGTGAATGAAAGCGCCTGCCAAACAGATCGCACAGTCAAGTGCTCTGGCTTCTCTGACTGGCCTCGGTGAGTGGGTCCTCGTCTGGAGGGGTGGAGCTGGGGGCGGGAAGTGGGCGGGGTTCCGGTGGATCGGGACGGGGGCCATGTGCAGTGGGCAGTGTTTCACATGCAGCCTTAGAATGCCACACAGATGTCTCGACATGTTTAGTGCAGGCTTCAGTAGACATTTGTGTTCAGACATTTCTACGCATGCTGTGTCTGTGAGTCTTCAGCCACCTGCTGACAGGCCGCCTGTGAGAGGTGGTCCTGTGTGTGTGTATCAGAGAGAGAGCGAGTGTGTGCGTGCGTGTGTGCGAGAGGGAGAGAGAGGGTGTGTCATGGCACTGCCCACTATAAAGGATGTGGCCTTTGTTGCCGCAGGGGGTCTGGGTGAGTACGGCTCGGACGAGAGCGACGGCGAGCACAGCACCAAGGCCTCGGACTCCTCTGACACGGACGAGGAGGAGCTACGGCATCGCATCCGGCAGAAGCAGGACGCCTTTCGGCGCCAGGAGAAGGCGCTGCAGCAGCAGCAGGAGGACAGGCGAGCGGCTGAGGGTCCGCTTGTCCCAGGTGTGTTTCCGCGGAGGCTGTACAGATACAGTGGGGGGGCAGCGGGGGCTCTCAGACTGCCGTAGGCATTCTGCATTTCAGAAGTTTAATAACTGCCGAAGGAGTGGAGCCATGTCTGTCTTAAGGCTGCTGGTCCTCATGGCAACATCTCTTCTGAAAGACGAATGCAGTTTTAGGAGAACCACAGATACCTTTAAAAGGCCTGTTTTGCATAAGTGACTGTATCTTCAGTTTCAGGGATGATGATCTTTCTTTTTCTCTCCCCCTCCCCCAGATGATCCGGCGCTGGATAGGGTGGGCCGTGAGCAGGCACAGTCAGATAGTTTAGACAGAACAACAGTCAGGGAGGCGGAGCCTGTCAGGGAGGCGGAGCGACGCAAGCCCCGCCCAGAGCAGGAGTCTAGTGAGGTCAGGCGTGCAGGCCCAGGGAGGGAGCAGGGGGGGCGTGGGGGAGCGAGCGGCAGCGCCTCCCCCAGCGAAGCTCGCAGCAGCACCTCGCACTCCAGCTCCAGCAGCTCCAGCAGCCGCTCCTCTTCCTCCTCCTCCTCCTCCTCTTCCTCTCGCAGCTCATCCCGCTCCTCCTCCCCGAGGAGGAAGAGGCGGCGCAGCCCCTCGCCCTCCCGCCGGACGCGGCCACGCAGCCGCAGCCCGCGCAGACGCCCCAGCGAACGGGAGAAGGGCCGCGAGAGGAGGCGGGGGAGCAGAAACCGCAGCGCCGAGCGCGCCGGCCGCCGGGGGAACCGAAGCCGCTCCCGCGAGAGGAGGCCCAGCAGGGGGCGCAAGAGCAGGTCCAGGGAAAGGGCGAAAGGCAGCCGCAGTCGTAGCGAGGACCGGCGACAGAGCCGGGAGCGCAGACGCAGCCGCAGCCGCAGCCGGCGCAAGCAGAAAGAGGCCAGCAAGGACAGGGACAAGAGGAGGGAGAGGAGCCGGAGTGGGGAGAAGGACAAAAAGAAAAAGGAGAAGGATGTAGATAAGCGAGGGAGATCCAAGCAGAGGGCGAAGGAGAAGGAAGTGGTAGTCCAGGAGGGCAGCAATGGCAGGGCTAAGCGGAGGAGAGAGAGCGAGCAGACGGACTCCCACAACGAGGCCTCCAGCAGGTCCGCCCGCCCGGACAAGCCCAGCAGGAAGGGCCCCAGCAAAGCTAGCAGGAGGTACTCGGACTCCGAGTCCAGCAGGAGCAGGTCGCCCTCTCCTGAGGTTAGCAAGGAAAAGAAATCTAAAAAGTCCAAACGCAGTCGCTCAAGGTCAACGGAGAAGTCACACAAGTCTGGTAAGAAGGCGAGCCACAAACACAAGTCTAAGTCGCCATCAAGGTAGTATTCAGTTCTTTACTTACTCCTTTTCAATGTCCATGTTGACGTTGTGCTGTAATATCCCGCATATGTTTGCTTACTGTTACTTAATGGGGTAGAGCCGCGTGGGTTGTTATGATTGCACCAGCTGACTGCTGTGCTCGCCCTGATGCGCTGGCCAGCTCTCGCCACCGGAGGCGCTGTCCTTTTGTGCACTGCCTGACAAGGCGATTGGCATTTTAGTGCGTAAAGAGAGGGCACAGCGGGATTACCTTCCTGAAAAGGAAGTGTGCATGTCGACCCCGTCCCCTTCCGCAGGATACTGCCCTCGCAGCCTGTGGGTGACGGTTCCTCAGTGTTGTGTGGCACCATTTATGGCAGGGGGAAGGGGAGGGTCTTCGGGCTGTCTGTCAGTGACTGTGCTTATGCTGATTGGCTGGTGGAACCGTGCTCTCCTCCTGACCTCTTTTCCGCCACCTCTCTTACAGGTCAAACTCTCCCGCCCGTCGCTGGCGCTGAGGACCCTGATATGTGTACTTATTTTAAAATTCCATGAGTTTTAAAGGCTTGTCTCATTATAGAGGCAACAGTGTAGGTGACCCTTCCCGTGATCCCCACCCATGTAAATACGTCTCATTTTTAAGTCCTGTCTGCAGTGCAACACTCCCTCCAAAGCCTGATCACATCTGAGGACTTAGTCAGTAGAGTATACAAGTTGTAACTTTTTATCACAAAAGGAAAAAAAAACACACTGTAAATTGTCCAATAAAGCGAATGATTGTTGGTTTGGCTGTTGTGACTGTCCCATTTTGTTCTGAAGCATTTAGAAGTACTCCCTAGCTCCCCTTAGAGGTCTGGCTGCCCTTCCCGTCTATTAGGTTTTTGTTATTTTTTAAGAATAAAAGACATGTTTCTTAAGGTGAATGTGGGCTGTCACCACATGCTATGATATACTGTAAAGTCTGTAAAACTTCTAATAAAATATCTATGGAAGTTTTTATGGGACTTAATTATTTGTAACCCACAGAAGACAATCTACAAATATGTACCAAGATCCACGGATGGGTATTTTGTGTAAAACCATATTCACGGAAATGCAGAGCGGTTTGTATTCGGCACCCTGATTAATGAGTAATTGCCAAGTCGGATTAGTAGTAACTTAGTAAATTTCGCGTTTCTTCAAATTTTGATCGCAACTGTAAAAACTTATAAATATATACCAACTGGCATATACATTAGGGTGGCGCTTCAAGACCGACCCACAGAAGTCATTTCATCCGCAAAATGTTCAAGTTCAAATTTATTTCTAAAGCACTAAATAAAACAATGTTGACCATAGTGCTGTACAAGCAGTAACACAAACAGAAGAGAACAGATAAAAGACAATGTATACCATATATAGATAAGGTTTTAAAAAAGAAATAAATGACACTAGCACCCTTCACACTTATCTTTGATCGAACGCTATCATAAAAAAATGTCTTCAAGTTGCTTTTAAACTGACCAAGCGTAGGAAGATCCATAATATAAAAAGGCAAACCATTCCATAAATTAGGGGCGGCGACCGCAAACGCAATCCCCTATAGACCGAGGAACAAGAAGAAGTTTCTGTGATTGAGATCGTAATAATCTCGTTGACTTTTGTTCCTGGATTAGATCTGCAATATAAGATGGGGCTAAACCATGTAAAGCTTTGAATACACATAAAATTTTAAAATTTATCCTAAAAGTAACAGGCATTTTGTGCATTTTGTCAACTAAATTAGTTTGTGTACAAAATGCATTTCAATGCAAAGTCATGTTGTGGCCGAAATGCATTGTAGGGGGTCTGGGTGGCGTCATTGTATGGGAAACATAAGTTTTGTCTTTAAAACGAAGCGGCCCAAATGCCGCTTATTATCATTAATAACCCCGATGCGTTGTGGAGCCGCGCTGCACGTACTGGGCGCCGCAGCGAGGTACGGGAGGCAGCAGGAACCTTCGTGCGCCCGGCTCGCTGTTTCCGGCCGGACCGTCCTGCGCGCAGAGCCGCCGCCGCTCACACCGCCGGGATGTGGCGTGCAGCGCTGGGCAGCTCGGCTCTGCGGCGGCCCCCGGTTCTGGGGCTCCGACGCCGTGCACAGAGTCCCCACGCCGCCGGAGGAAGCCCCCATGGACGGAGGCGCCCAGCCCGGAGCCCCGCGTACTGCGCCAGCAGGTGGGCACGGCCTCGCCAACCTCCCCGATGCGGGGATAAATAATATATATAATTATAGCGTGTAAGTGGTGCATTAGCGTCCCTCGCCTTGTACTGCAGCGGCATGACACTAACTGCCAGCTCTCTCGCGTCTGGCATGAGGCTCGCATCTTTCTCCATCATAAACGTAAAATTAGCTGCAGAAGCTAGACCCTACAGACTATATATGACGTAATAAATGTTGCATACTTGTAAATGCGTGCGCAGGCATCTCAGATTGACGCCAGAAGTTGGCAGCCCTACCGTTAAGACGCCGTTCAGCCTTGATCTTTTCTTTAACCTTGCCGTGCGACACCAGGCTCTGTGACGGCTTCCCAGCAGGCCGCACCCTGGCGCCGGCTCTCCTGGAACACACAGTGCCTGAGTTGCACTGATGCCCTCTGCCCCTGCAGCCTTCGCAGCTACAGTGCTGCCTCATCGTGGCGGACGACCTTGGACCCCAGCGAGGCCAAGAGGTTTCAGGCTTTGGCCAACAGGTGGTGGGATGAGCAGGGTGCTTTCGGTGCGCTGCACTCCATGAACAGCCTCCGGGTGCCCTTCGTAAGGTCAGCGTGGCTGTGATTGTGTGGCTTCACCATAAGGCCTTTTCAGTCGGCATTTATACTCACTTCTGTGTCTGTACCTGACCTAGCGATCTGCCAGGTCAGCCCAGGGACTTACAGGGGATCTCTCCCCCACATCTGCCGTAGTGATTCTTAGTCAAAGGGACAGAGAATTAACAAGGCTGCAGCAGCTAGTCCCTGAAATTAAAAGAGGAGGAGCAACAGGGGCTTTCTCTGGACACTTCTGTCTGCAGGGACTATCTGCTGAAGATGCAGAGGGGCCCGCAGGGAGGGAGGCTCCTGTCCGGGATGAGGATACTGGATGTAGGCTGTGGAGGTGGCCTGCTGAGCGAGGTAGAGCCTGTTCCCTGTGCATTGTGGGTGTGTTTGGGTGCTGAGGTGAAAATGGACAGAAGAAGTGGCATGTCTCTGGCAGCATCTGCAGCCTGAATGACAGGAATGTCTCTTTAACATTTGTGCAGAAATTACCCATAAACTCCTGAAGGGGTATTGCATCTAATCAGCCAACTGTAACGTGTCATATTCCTGACCTCCCACCAGTAGGTGGCACTATTGCCGCCCAGGTTATTTACAGGTTATTGACCCTTCCTCCCACTTCCCCAGCCCCTGGCTAGGCTGGGTGCCGACGTGATGGGCATCGACCCGGTGGAGGATAGCGTGCGGATTGCAGAGCTCCACAGCTCGTCTGACCCTGCCCTGCGAGATCGGATCCAGTACCGGGCCTGTACCATAGAAGAGCTGTCCAGTGGAGCAACGGAGACATTCGATGCCGTAGTGGCATCCGAGGTGGTGGAGCACCTGCTGGACGTGGACATGTTCATACAGTGCTGCCACCAGGTGTTGAAGGTGAGCCTGAACGGTGTGGAGGACTACATCCATCCATCCATCCATCCATCCAGTCTCTCAGAACCTCATCACTAAGTGAGTCACTGATGTCCAGTCTGTGTGGGGAAATCTCCCTCTTACTGGCTCTAACAGTCAGGTTAGCTGATGTCGTCAGTATTTTGTTTCTGATAATGTGATTCGCCGCTGCTCTCGTGTTGCTTCTGTCAGTCTCTCTGTTGGCTGAGATTTAGCCAGAAAGGGCAGCATTGCTGATCCCCGGGCATGTTTTTGGCAGCCTGGGGGT
>JAODKN010000134.1:12478488-12494401 GCA_026774425.1 Petrocephalus zakoni | reverse complement strand
AACAGTGCTGACAGTGGCTGCTTATGCCTGTTACTTTGGTGCCTGACGTCCAGTGTGCAGTCTGGTCACTGAGTGGGCGTCTCCGGTAGCCCTGAGGCTGGCAAGGAGGACCAGAGGTGTTCTCAATCCACCATCCCTCCCTGCGGGGGACAGGAGCTCATGGAAACCTCAGCCTGAGCTGGTGACATGTGCCAGGGGGATGAACAGTCAGCCGCTGGAGGTTTGGGGAGGAGGCGGCTCCAACAGGTGGCGCTGTGCTCTTTGCTAATGACATCTATGCAGCTGCAGGCTTGCAGAGAGGCGCGGCTGCTGCAGCAACTGCGCTGGACTGGGGCCAGCTTTAGGTGACCGAGCTAGCAATGACTTAACAGCGCCACCCAGAGGCAGCAGGTGGTATCAGGCTTTGTCTGTTCACCAGTATCTGCTAAAAAATTCCCACCAGTATGAAGGTAGTACTGTATGGCTTGCTGTGGGAAGTATGTATAAATATGAAAAAAAATTTAAATGTCTTTCAAAATCTGAGTATTTCCTCCATAGTTGTGTTTATACGGGGTACCTTGAGTTAAGCAATCTGTTAAAATAACCATTCAATGCTGCAGCCAGTAAGACCTCAGAAACAGACCCTGTGGTTCACATCAGACACCCTTCACTGCTGGTCCTGCCTCATTTTATTCCTTCTTCCAAATCGCAAACCGACTGTGCCTTAAACTGCCCCCACCCCCCAAAAACCGTTGTTCCCTGAAACTAATAATTAGTGGGGCCAGTCAGACGAGGAGACGGGGCTGCTTTCCTCTGCCGTTTTTGTTCCTGTTGCCCCCCCCCCCTCGAGCTGGCAGGCATTAGCGCAGATTACAGCGCGGCTCTGCCCCTCAGCGTGTCTGGGCCCGGCGCCGAAGGTAAAGCGTTTGTGTCACACTTGATTGCATTCAGAAATGGAAAAAACACACAGACAAAGGCGAGGAACATGGACACCAGGAACCAGGAGCCCTGAGGGACAAAGCCCTTGTGTTCTGGGCCTCCACCCCCCATGCCATTAGGCCGGGCAGTGCCAGCGCTTGCTCTGGAGCACAGCGTGGACCATCTGTCAGACCTCCCTCCTCCTGCCCCAGCAGGTCTTTCTGGATAGCGACCAGCTTTAACAATTCATTTGTTTACAAACAGACCCACTCACGGCGCCGGCCAGGTCCGTGCTGTCACCGTTGCCACGTTGCCAGGTCGCTCTTACCTTCAGAGAATATGACCGCGACGATCCTGAGTGTGGGAGCACCCGAGAACTCTGACAACACGAAGATTTGCCAAGGATCAGGAAACTTGTGAATGTTTTATTTGGCATTTGGCTTATTGAATTCTGTGTCTGGAGCACCTCCCATCTCCCCCCAAGTGAGGGCCTAGGGTACCTCCCACCTTCCCCCTGGTGAGGGTCTGTAGCACCTCCCACCTCCCCCCAGGTGAGGGCCTGCAGTACCTCCCACCTCCCTCCTGGTGAGGGCCTGCAGTACCTCCCAGCACCTCCCACCTCCTCCCAAGTGAAGTCCGGCAGCACCTGCCACCTCCCACCAGGTTGCCGGCCGGCAGTACCTCCTACCTCCCCCCAGGTGAGGGCATGCAGTACCTCCCACCTTCCCCCTGGTGAGGGCCTGTAGCACCTCCCATCTCACCCCAGGTGAGGGCCTGCAGTACCTCCAACCATCCCCCTGGTGAGGGCCTGTAGCACCTCCCATCTCGCCCCAGATGAGGGCCTGCAGTACCTCCCACCTCCCCCCAGGTGAGGGCTTGCAGTACCTCCCACCTCCCCCTGGTGATTATGGTTGTACCACCTCTGCTCCTTCCTCTGTCTTTCTCTCTATCCTTTCTTTGTATCTTTGTCTCTGTATCCAGTGTTGGGGGAGTTACTCTCAAAATAATCCATTACAGACAAGTTCAGGTCTAGAAAGTCCTAATCCAGACTACGGTTTTGTTTCAACCAGACGGCTGTAAAGTGTAAAGAGTCACAGAGTACTCAAGCTGGGTAGCCTTTCCCAAAAGCCCCCGTTAGTTGCTTACATAGTTGGATTAATTCAGTTGCATGGGTCCAACTATGTAAGTTGCTAACGCAGTTAGCAACTATGCTTTTGGGAAACACTCCCCTGGTTAGTTGAAACAAATTCATGGTCTGGATTTGTATTTACTTGTCTGTAATGGATTAATTTTGAGAGTAACTTCCCCAACACTGTCTGTATCCATTTATAGACTCCTGTCTTCCCTACCATGGTGTTTTCTCCTGCAATAGGTTCAGAGAGGGGCCACCATGCGGTGGGCATTGATCACCCCCACGGACTTGTGGAGTCATCCTTTCTCACATACATGTCCTCGTCTTGCACCTACTGTACCCAATTCTTTTATCCCTCCCTGCTGATTCTACACCATCCCTGCTGTTTCTCCTACACCTCTTGCTCCTGTTCGAAGCCCCATCCATTACTGCTGCTACCCTTATTCTTTCTGGTTTTACTAGATTCAGTCAGGGCTGCTTCTACACTAGTGTCTTTAGCTAGAGTTATTTCCGGAGTTCTCTTTCAATGTTAGGAGCTCATGTACCAGCACCCTCCTGCAGCTTTGGGCCAAACATGGCATAAAACTGGAGCTCCCTCAGTCATCTGTGGTCCCACACAACACCCCGCCCCTCCCTCCCAGAGCCACAGACATTCATTAATCTAATTAAGTGTACCGCATAGCCCTAACGAGACTTACAAGTAGCAGGCTGCACGATGGCCATGTAGCTCAGTCCCAGCAGAAAAGTGATGAGCAGACCAAAGGGAACAGTCTCACTTCATTAAACTTGTAATTAGCTGCCATTGCACAGGCTTTGATGACAATCTACAGGCAGTTATTTTAATAGAAGCTTACTAATATACTTGTAGATTTAGCACAGATTGTTATTAGCGAACTTAGCTTTTTGCTGGGTCCTCATGTTGGCCGAGTGACAGCTCAGGCTGTGTTGGGGGAAGAGGGGTCAAACTATGTCTGCATCCCTCACGTCTAGGTCTATAACATCTCCATGGAGACCGTGTATGTTAAAATGGTATAGGTACAGAAATGTCCCACCGACAGGGAGACCCGAAAAAGGGCTCTCTGTGGTGAACTGAGCAGAAGGTGCAGACTTGTATGATAATGTTCTGCCCTCTGGTGGTCACAGTTAGCTGGTACATGGAGAGGTGGAGAAGGGTTTAGGGCAGTGTTTCTCAAACCAGTCCTCAGGGACCCCCCAGTTGGTCCATGTTTTTGCTCCCTCTCAACTGCCAGGGAATTGGGAGGGAGCAAAAACGTCCAGGGGCTCCCCTGGGGACTGGATTGAGAGGTGTTGGCTTAGAAGAGGGTTCTATTACTGCAAATTTAATGATCATGTGAGACCATACAAGCAAAAATGCCTGTGTTGGGGATTGTTCTGTGCGTTCTGTGAAGATAATGGGGTTGTGCAATGTGGATGGGATGGGCAAGATAAAATAAGAGCAGAATAGAGGTCGCAACATGCTTGTTTTCGTCTGCCTTCAAGGACTGTGGACGCTTCCCTGTTCTGAGGCACGTCCTCAAAGCCCAGGCTCAGCCCATCAGGGAGCCATTGTACAGTGGAACATCTTTTTATTGCCAATGATCATAGTCAAATAATTATTACCATTTTCTAGACAACCGTATTGACTGATTAGTGGTGATTTAGAGGGTGGAAAGCTGGAAGGACATTAAAGTTTTGTCGCTCGGTGTTTAGGACCATGCTTTTTGGGGAATAATTTATCAGTAGGGACAGGAGAGGAGCGCTTTCACTGGGACAGACAGATGCAGTTAGTGACGGATGAGGGCCCGCGTGCCGAGCATAAGCGTCGCTCTATCTCTGCACCGCCAAGCAGTCAAGGAACAGTGACTGTGGAGAGACCTACATCCAGCTAATGGGGGGCATCATTCACAGCCCCCGCTCGCCTGTCACGCCGCGGCCTGCGCTCTTTAGCACCTCAGCTCTTCCGGACAGCAGACCACGTCTCCGACATTTAAATACAGGTTGCATTTAGTCCACCGGCGTAATTGCGAGAATGCTACCCTGATTTCGGGGGCTTATGCAGTCCACTCACCTTCTTTTATCTTCCTACCAGACAGAGTGTGAAAGGCGAGAGCTACTATTGCAATCCGCAGAAGGTGCACGACCTTATATAGGTTTGGAGGAATAGCAGAGAGCGCACACTGTCCCTCTTACGGCATGCCTCTGGTTAATGGCTATATTAGCATATATTGCCACTGTCCAAGGTGAATCCCAGCGCTGTGCCCGATACCCGTGCAAGAAGCTCCAGCCCCGACGAGACCCTGACCAGGTTGGAATTTACTACAGCTCTGTGCAAAAGTCTTAGGCAGTCAAAAGATTATGTTTATATGATCCTCATGCTGGTATAAGATTATGTTTGTCATCGTGTGACAGCTTAGCCATGTAAAAACCTCTCTTAGTCACCCCCGTATCTGCAGTAACTCTCCAATGCACCAATGCATTAGTTGAAGTAAAGGTCTATTTGTCCAGTGTTTTTACAGCTACTGCAGTGAATGCCTGGCAAACTGCTTCAAATCCTCATTTCCTGCTTGATTGTCCCCCTGTGTCTTCATTCCATTGGACGTCTGTTCTGGGATTGTTCTGGGATTGTTCTGGGATTGTTCTGGGACGATGATGCCTGGTTTCTGATGTGCACTGGGTCCTTTTTCCTGATCCATTTGCACCTTTGCTCGCTCCGAATCGGGAGCCTGGTGAGGAAACCGTATGAGATGTTATGTGGGTGTGAAGCCTCCTCGATTCACCAGGCCTTCCAACAAGCAGCACGTTGATGATTAATTATTTGGCAGGACTTGTGTACACATTTGGCATCATACTGCCAACCTAAGACCAGCCTTGTGCGTGTGCCTCCATATTATACGTCCAGATTAGCGTGTGCACGCTTCCAATACCATACCTCATGAGTGACACCCAGCTGGCCCCAGTTCAACCTACTACACTCAGAATATTGAAGTCAGCTCAGTTTAAAGAATTTCTTATAGTTCTTATAGCCACAGCGTTTCCTGCCTGCTCTTCTGTGTTTCGGTATTCGTGGCCATGATGTGTGTGTGAGTGTGTGTGTGCGCACCTCATCAGTAACGCTGACAGCATTTCTCCGTTTCATTCTGCCCCACCCTCAGCTTCTCTATCTTGCTCCTAAATTGTTTGATCCGAATTTCTCACTGTCAGCCTCAGAAATTTGACTTGCAAAATATGGGCGGCAGGGAGGGGAATGTGGAAGGCAGTTGGGTGGAAGATTAGGTTCTATCAGACCTAAAATTTTACTTCCTGATAACATTCATTTCAGTTACAGCAGTAACTGTTCATTTCATTAAATGGGATTTGATTCCTCTGCAGAGGCACATTTCATTTCCCTTTGCTGGCTAAGTGATGTCTTTTACATTTAGTTAGGAGTCGAACGATCACAGCTTCAGTAGAGTTTTAATAGGATTTTAATGATATAATAAGATTAATCTAAGGCCCATTGTTTAAAAAGTTACCAACCGGTTTTTCTTTTGTGTGGTTATATAGAAAACCCAGGTGGCATTTTTCATGAAATAACCATTGAAATTGAGTTGTGGTGACGCAAGGTGTGTTTTGGGCTAAACGTTTGAATGATTCGGGGTAATTATCTGGGCCCATTGTGGTGCAGGCCTCTCGCTAATGAGATCTTGGCCAGTCAGGGTCCCGTGGAGACCGCTTGCTCTTTGTGTAGACAAAACCTGCTCAAATCAACAGTGTGCAGTGGCTGGACGGATCCTTCATCTACACAAATGCCAGCCAAGAGCAGGCCCGTGCATATTTTACTTTCTCTGTTAGCGGTGGAGTGGCAGAGATGTGACAATATGGAGGACGACCCCGGGGAGCCGCACGTGCTCTCCGCAGCCAGCAAATGTCACATGGCCTCACCTCCTCGCCACTTTAGCTGATAAATGTTCTATTCGCTATTTCAACACAATTAAGCTTTTGGACCCTAAAGCCTCAGTTTTGTAAAGCGATGGATACCGGGAGGGTGACATACAGGGGGTTAGAGCAGAGCTGTCACACAAAACCTTAAAGCCAAACACACGCAGTGACACATATGCAGATAGACGGTAAGAAGACCAAGGCGCCAATTCAGAATCACACTGGTAAAACTGGCATGGCCTTTGTGAGAGCTGCAGAAAACTTCAACTCAAATTCATCACCACTATGAAACACACAGGTGCACTGTCCTTTTAAGTGAAAATCTCAGTCAGAAATTTAGTATCCTAACTTTTCAGCCTGCGATCCCCAAAATATCAGTGGCAGAGACTCACGACCCTCATTGCAGTTATGGTTACAATGGAATTTTTTTACGCTATTAAATGCACTCGAATTTCTGTTTCCTCGTGTAACTGCCTGCGCTGGAATTATACATGGAGGCACAGAGCCTTAAGAGATACAGTTAGTACGTGGAGCTACTTTTATGTGGGCCACCCTGTATTTTACATTTACTAATTTGGCAGACACATGGGGGGCAGAGAGCAGGCGTAGCCAGGTCCTGCGTCTAAGGACCTCGCGCTAGCATCCAGTGTGGCATCATTCTGCCGGATTGGCATTACTGGGATCCAGAACACCATCCTGGGCTCAGGATTTACATATACTGATGGGTACCAATGTTTGAATTTGGGGGAGGGATGTTGTTCACTAGTATGTTGATTCTGTTAAATCGTCATTTGAGCACTGCCCGCCCCCAGCCACATGTAGTCACACTTCTGCTATTCCTGCTATCCCAGCTATCCCTGCTATCCCAGCTATCCCAGCTATCCCTGCTATCCCTGCTATCCCAGCTATCCCTGCTATTCCTGCTATCCCTGCTATCCCAGCTATCCCTGCTATCCCAGCTATCCCAGCTATTCCTGCTATCCCTGCTATTCCTGCTATCCCAGCTATCCCTGCTATCCCTGCTATTCCTGCTATCCCAGCTATCCCTGCTATCCCTGCTATCCCAACTATCCCAGCTATCCCAGCTATCCCTGCTATTCCTGCTATCCCAGCTATCCTTGCTATTCCTGCTATCCCAGCTATCCCAGCTATCCCTGCTATCCCTGCTATTCCTGCTATCCCAGCTATTCCTGCTATCCCTGCTATTCCTGCTATCCCTGCTATCCCAGCTATTCCAGCTATCCCTGCTATTCCTGCTATCCAGCACATTTACCAGCAGTCACACTCCTCCTCTAACTGCTGCAGTGATGTGAGTAACACCAGAACTCTTTGCTGGTCATGGTTTATGCAGTATATTTACTTTCCCATAACCGAGCTGGGAGATTAGGTGTGTCCTAATGGTGGGCTTTGATAAGGAAAGCGGCAGTCTTATCTTTGTGCACAAAGTATGACCAATTTTATGTACTCCATATATTATTTTGTTTCCTGACTGACATATATTTTCATAGACTTCTATGACTAACTTCCCCAAAAAACAACATGACAGTCTGAGCTGCTGCTGAAGGGTTTCCACTTCATAAAAGCAGGAATATATAAAAGAAAAATGCACCTTCTGCTGCCTGAAACAGGAGACCGGCCCCACGCCACACTGACCAGCACCTGAGAAGGATTACATTTCCTCTGTAAGTGTAAAAATAACACCTCATACTTATAATACTACTGATAATTATATTGACTTTTATATACTGCTTACAACTGATTACGCCTTTTCAATGCTATATACTACATACTATATACTACAATGGTATATACTTATTAAAGCCTATATTAAATATTCATAAAAGCCGATTCCGATGCTGTCAACTATAAACGATATATCTGATCAAGAGTCTTAACTGATATTACAGTTAAAACATAGCTGGACAAATAACGTTGTCATTTCGATGGGAACTACATTACCCATAAACCCCAGGGAGGAAGGGCGAGGAGCCGGATGTTTACAGTCTGGACGGGAAATGATGGTACCATGCGACCACTGGTGTTTTCTAGATGGATTTAGAAATGTCACTGAGGCGTTTGGAATATTTTCACTGGTATTTGGATATACCGTAAGTAATGTCTATAAAATGTTATAGTATTTCAGCTGCAGGACCTCTGCTGCTTAGTTGTTAGTTCATAGCCCGGCGTCCACCTTCGTAAGCATGCCAAGTTTATTTATATAGCAGCTTCGGGGCGCCTGCCGTTCCGGAGCCCAGCAGCCAGATTTTACGTCTCAGCAGAACTGGACGCGATGGCTGTGTTCGGGCCCGAGCTTAGGTGCGAGGGGCAGGGGACCACCATAGGTGCCGAAACGGCTCTCCGTCAGGTGGTGATTTATGCCTGGCAGGCTGAGCTCCGCGATGGTGCCGGGGACAGGCGAAACGTGAGCATTGCCTTGCAGGTAACGCAGCAGCGCCTGTACCAGGATGCCGTTTGTAATCGGGAGTCCCCGCATAAACACAAGCCTCTCCGGTATTTGGTAAATACGGCACCAACATGCCCTGTCGGCAGAACAAAATTTGGTAAAAACCCTAAGGGCGATGACAGAATATCTGCTAATGGCTATTTGATGTTGTCCGTGCTTCGTGGTGCGTAGTTAATGTCAGAGAGAATTTACTTATTTATTTAGGAACAGATACTTTTCTCGCTGTTTCAACATGGTCAATAATAGATGTATAACTATTGCATGAGCGTTTAATGCTTGGGCTTCAAATTCTTATTACTACTGTAATGTTGACAGTGACTTAACACCTGTGATTTCGCTGATGTGAAATCTACACCTGTGTGTGTGTGTGTCTCCCACCAGCCCACAGAGACAGCTGCATTACTGACGCCATCTCCACCTCGGGTGGGTTTATCCGGTGCTTTCCTGTCACTTTCAGCAGGACAGCTAATATCACACCTCCACATTCCTTGAACTTGAAATGGACTTAACAACGGTGATATTGCATATCCTCACATTGGCTTACAGAGGCCGCCCCCTTCTGGCCTGGGGCAGTCAGTGCAGTTTCCGAGGCTGGTGGGCCTGTTGCTCTCACGCGCCGTGTGTCTCTCTCCGTCTGACCTGCAGGTGCTGCATGCGTTTGGCCCCGTAACCTGAGCTCTTCGGTGCAGAGCGCTGCCTGCTGCTGCTTCTGGTCTCCCCTGGTCCCTGGCCAGTCCTTCCGCATGCTAACCCTACTGGGCATGTTTTACTATATCTGTCTGCGGCGCCGGGCCAGAAGCGGAACCCGGGGCGAGGTCCTCACCAGCCGGCGGGCCGTTGAATGCAATCAGCGCTCGCTGCCCCTGAGCGTGGAGGTGAAACAGTATGCCAAGGAGGTGCTAGACTTCAGCTCACACTACGGCAGCGAGAACAGCATGTCCTACACCATGTGGAACCTGGCCGGCCTGCCCAACGTCTACCCCAGCTCGGGCGACTTCACCCAGACCGCCGTGCTGCGCATGTACGGCCCCTGGTGGGAGCAGTGCCCCAGCGCGCCGCAGCCTTTCCCCAGGACGCCACTGTCCTTCCACAGCCAGGACTACATCGAGCTGGGCTTTGAGGAGGCTGTCTACCCCACTGCCCTGGAAGTGCTGGAAACCTACCACCCCGGGGGCATTGTCCAGATCCTGGCCTGCTCTCTCAACCCTTTTTCCCAGAACCCGCCCGTGGACGTCAGGTAGCCTCCTCGGCCTTGCTGTCTGAGAATCGAGTCGGGGGCGGCTTTCCTCGCCAAACACAAACATGCACGAGAAGTTTACTTGGTGCAGAAGGTACAGGCTTGACCGTGAACAGACGCGGCTATATAGACATTTACATTTATGGCATTTAGCTGACACCCTTATCCAGAGTGACTTACATTACCCCATTACAGGGACTACAATCTCCCTGGAGCAAGGGTCTTGTTCAAGGACCCACTGGTGGTAGGTAGGATTTGAACCGGCTACCTCTTGGTTCATAACCCGGGCCTCATACCACTAGGCCCCCACCATCCAAAAGACAGAAATACAGTAAAAGCAATAAATATACAACTAAACCAAATTCTTTAAAAATGTATATACATACAGAAGAGCAGAATCTAAGTAAATTTATGAAAGTAATTGAAATGACTAGAGAGTAATTACAATGGGTAACACTTTACTCAACTCCTATGTCAGGTTTCCTATGTCAGCATTTATGACAGCCTCAAAAGTTGGAGCAAACCTTTATAACAAGTTATGTCGATTTCTGACAAGTTATGTTGGCTGTCATGAATGGCTTATGTCTGTGTCATGTAGCTATCATAGAGCACCCTTAAGTAAAGTGTAAACGAACGATGTAATGTCAAGATGCCAGTGAGAAAAACTGATGTGCAAAAGGACAATTGAGTTATGAGGTACACTGTGGAGATCCCTGATTAATAGCTACTACAGTTTTTGGGAAGAAGCTTTTTTGTGTCTTCTGGCTTGGTTTTTTATTGCTTGAAAGCACCTTCCGCTTGGAAGGCCCTGGGTGCGAGATGTCGGCGATGATGCAGATGTCGGTCCCACTGCCAACGTGCCGCAGTGCTGATCTGCTCCTCTCCCTCCCACAGGTGGGAGGTGCTCTGGGCGGGAGAGCCAACCAAGAGCCTGAACCCACAGGCCCGGCAGTTTTCTCCCAGCATCAAGCAGATCAGCTTTGCCACCAACCTGATCCGGCTGGAGGTGAACAGCTCCCTGCTGGGGTACTACACAGAACTGGACGCCGTCATCCTGCGTGGGGTCAAGGAGCGGCCTGTCCTGGCGCTCTACAAGACCCCCGTGCTTGACATAGGCGACCTGAGCGACAGCGAGGAGGAGGACGTGGAGCTAGAGGCGCCCTACAGCAGACAGGCCGACGACGCCAAGCAGGGCACGGGGAATGGCTACTTCGATAAGCTTCCCTATGAGGTAGGTGTCACATGATTACCCATGATTACCCAGCTTTGGATCCTCTGATCTTTGGACCCCCGCCTGTCCTCTTCCGGTCTGACGAGCCGTCTCGCTGTGTGTCGCCAAAGCTGATCCAGCTCATCGTGAGTCACCTGACCCTGCCGGACCTGTGCCGATTGGCCCAGACCTGCAAGCTGTTGAGGCAGCACTGCTGTGACCCGCTGCAGTACGTCCAGCTGAGCCTGCAGCCCTACTGGGCCTGGCTGAGCGATGCCTCCCTGGGCTACCTGCAGAGATGCTGCACCCTTGTCCAGAGGCTCAACCTGTCCTGGACGGGGAACCGCGGGGCCCTCACTGTCACCGGCTTCTGCGGGTACGCCCTGCGGAGGGCCCTGTGGGGCACACATGTCGACGTGCGTGTGTGCGAATGTGTGCTCGGTTATTTGTGCATTAGTGTTCGTTTGTTGTGTGATGATATTCAGCAAATGCTTAAAACTGGGTCAGTTTGTGTTTTAGGTTGAAATGAGAGCAGGTGTTAATGCAGTTTTATGCACAGCATGTAACATACTGTGCAGTGCATTAATACTTTACGCTGTAAAACACAGTGAACCTCAGTTTCTCTTTTTTGGTGCCTTTGATACAGTTTGCAGCATAGCACTGATTGGCTAGTGGGGCTGTTCAGTGGAGCAGAGTGTGTGTGTGTGTTTGTGTCTATGTTTTCTGCTCCAGTGCTGATGGGCAGGGATTCCCTCTCCTTCCTGACCAGCTTCATTAAGGCCTGTGGCCAGGGCCTGGTCTGCTTGGAGTTGTCCTGCTGCCACTTCCTGACCGAGGCTTGCCTGGAGGTCATCTCCCAGACCTGCACGGGCCTGCAGGAGCTCAACCTCTCTTCCTGTGACCGGCTGCAGCCCCAGGCCTTCGGCCACATAGCCAAACTGACGCAGCTGCGCCGGCTGGTGCTGTATCGCACCAAGGTGGAGGTGAGAGGGGGTGATGTGGGGGGAGGCGGCCGGCTGGTGCTCTATCGCACCAAGGTGGAGGTGAGAGGGGGTGATGTGCGGGGAGGCGGCCGGCTGGTGCTCTATCGCACCAAGGTGGAGGTGAGAGGCGGTGATGTGGGGGGAGGCGGCCGGCTGGCATACCAGCCCGTGCCAGGCGGGGAGATTCATATTTAAAATGAGGGATGGTCCTAGTATAGAACTGTGAGGTACCCCCCTAACTACAGCCGCTCAGCTGGAGAGACGGGTGGCTGCTAATGGCTTTGATAGGAAGTTGACCACCAACATGTCCCTCAACCTAAAGATTTTTAAAGCATTTTTCTGCTATTATATCTGAACAACCCATCAGGCAGATTACTGGGGCACCTCTATATGTGTGTAATCCTCTCTCTGCCGTGTGGGTGGGGGGGTGTCCTTCCTGACTGCAGCAAACAGCCATACTGAACATCCTCACCTTCTGCACTGAGCTGAAGCACCTTAACCTGGGGAGCTGTGTAATGGTGAGTCCCCCGCCCCTGGCGTGATTGATGCTCTGAGCACGTCGATGTCCGGCCGCGTGCCGCGGTCCCGCTGACGGTCCGGCCGGCCTGTGGCGCTGCCCCCCGCAGATCGAGGACTACGACGCGGTGGCCAGCCTGCTGAGCACACGCTGCCGCTCGCTGCTCTCGCTGGACCTCTGGCGCTGTAAGAACCTGAGCGAGCGCGGCCTGGCCGACCTGGTGTCTGGCTGCCGGCAGCTGGAGGAGCTCGACCTGGGCTGGTGCTCCACTCTGCAGAGCAGCTCCGGCTGCTTCCAGAACCTGGCCCGGCAGCTGCCCCGCCTACGCAAGCTCTTCCTCACCGCCAACCGCACCATCTGCGATTCCGACATCGAGGAGCTGGCCGCCGGCTGCCCTGCCCTGCAGCACCTCGACATCTTGGGTGAGTCGTCCTTCTTGGCCGGTCCTTAATTATCATGCCACTTTTGGTATTCTTATGGCTAAGTGGACCACCTTGCATTTCACGGCATGTTACAGTCAAACTGTATAGCCTGCATGTGATTACACAGGAAAACAAAGATTTTGCTACAGGAAGTAAAACACGTGGCTTACATGGAACTGACTGTGCCGAGTCCAGATCTGCACTCAGAATTTTCCTAGCACGTCCAGATTGTTACTTTGACACACGTATTGTTGCATGGCAACATAACAGCTGTTTCTGTCACGCGTGTGCCCACTATTGCCTCGTTTGAAACACGTCTCCTGCTCACATTCATGCTTCTGCATCATCCGTGCACATTCCCACAGAGCACGCGATGTATGGCGAGATTCGGGGCCGCCGTCGCACGCCTCGCACGTGGCTCACGCCCAGTGTATGGCCCGGCGTCATGTGCTGTGTGGGCTTAGGCATGTCGGTTAGCTGATTTCAGCTCAATTTAGGTCAAGACGGGCCACAGGCTGCTGTAACACAAACATGATGGCCGGCTACTGTTGGTTTCTGCAGCGGGCAACAGCGGGCACTCACACGCGCAAAAGCAGGTGCCTAAAGCACTTTTGAACAGTATGCGTCGTACAAATTACACTGAGTCGATTGTTTAAGAGTCTGACAAACTTTATTTACAGCAGAGCTTTGGGGGAACAGACACTGAGCAGTTTCTCATGCATCTTGTGCGCTGTTCCCCATCCTCTGGTGTGTTACAAACTTTTATAGTGGCATACAAGCGAGCCTCTCCCTTGGCACTTATTTTCCACTTCTCCTTATCTGCTGAATTCTTCCACCATCCAAGGCTATTCCTAACGAAGCAAGTCCTTTCAGTTTTACGAGCTCACCCTCTGCATGTTATCTTATTCTACACGCACACACACACACACACAGGTTTGTAATTCTGTCTTTGTGGGGACTGTCCATTCATTTCTATGGGGAAAACTCTGATCCCAACATGGCAACCTTAACCCCTACCCAGCCCTAACCTTAACCATGAGTAACCAAACGAAATATGAGACTTTTGGCATTTTTAGTTTTTCGATTGTGGTCACAGATCTTTGTGAGGACCTGAGAAATCGTCCCCACAATGTCAAAATACCAGGTTTTTATTACATTGTGGGGGCCATTTGGTCCCCAGAGTTAATTTTCTATCACATATGTTATGTCTTGGTAAGCTTCTGTTTTTAGTTTTGGTGCAATGAATACATTTTTCAAGTATCACAGAGTTATAAAGCAAACTTTTATTATCTATAGTACTTTTGGAATTTTTCCCCTCCTGTATACATAACTTGAGAACCGGACGTGACAGACAAACTATGCCTTCAGTTTTGACCTCAGCAAACTGGATTTAGTGTAGGACACATGTTTTAGACAAAGTAGCTTAAAACTTTGTGATCCAGTGTAATTAAAACCCTTGAATCCTGTTGGGTTCCGACCGGCTAAAATTTAAAATTGACCCAGGATACATTTAATACGAATAGTTATATTGATATAAAATTAACATTTACATTTTATTCATTCACCTGACGCTTTTCTTAAAAGCAGCCTGCATCAGAGGGAAGGGTTACTATGCCTTGTTAGCTTGTCAGGCTTCAGTGTTTCTCTGTCCTCCATGGCTTCTGAGCCGCGGTTACTGGGGGACCCCCTGCCCTCACTTTTCTTTCCCAGTCGGGCTTCCGCTGTTGATTATGGGATTTCACTACAAATCTCCTGTTTTTCAAGCTTTATTCTGGCACCTAGTTTATTGTGTGCTTGTTTTTTTTCTCCCCCCAAAAACTTGAGTGTGAAATTGACCGGTATTTTAGCAGAGGAATGCTGAAAAATCCCATGGATTCCAGTGTATTTTCTGAAAGAAATAACAACAAGGCAAAGAGAATAATATCCTTTATTTTCATGTAAAAATATTTAAATGTGACATTTTTGGCCAGAGGAATGATAAGTTCAAACTGAAGCCCTCTGGGCCTGTTTTTACGCATTCCCCCACTTGCCCGCACCATAGAAGGGGGAAGTTAGGACGATTCCAAGTGCCCCTGAGTGACAGGGGCCTTGAAATTTTGGGAGATAGTTTCCCCTGCCCCCAATCAATGTGCTTACCTGCCAGTACTTACTGTTATCCACATGGGGTTTAAATAAACGCCTTCTTTGCCTCCTGGAGACGTTGGGAGTAGGCAGTGGGGTCAGTGGGGTCCGCTGTGAATGGCACAGCAGAAATGTGACCGTGGTGCGTCTGTGCGGCAGGGACCCGGATGGTGAGCCCGGCTTCCCTCGGGAAGCTTCTCCGCTCCTGTCCTCGGCTGCTGCTCCTCGACGTGTCCTTCTGCTCGCAGATAGATGCGCGAGTCGTCCAGGAGCTGAGCGGCCACTTCCCCGGCGTGGCCATCAAGAAGAGCTTCACCCAGTAACCGGGGCGGCATGGGAGCCTCGGGCTTGACGGGGTCTGCGACGGCTCCTCGGGGTCATCCATCGTGGTTTCCAAGTGCTTCAGAGCATCGCTAATTTTTCTGAGATGGTCCGCCACTTCCTGCTCGGCGTTGGCAGGGACGCCGATCTCAGGGCTTGTTTTCCTTCTGTGTTTCTTTTTTCTTTTTAAATCCAGAGTAGCAGGTGCCCCCCCATTCCATCCAACCAACCTTACTGGGATGATGACCCTAGTTAAATCGCCTTTCTATGCAGAATGAAATTGCAGAGGTGAGGCAGATGGGCACATCCACACTACGTCAGCATTGATGCCCTTAGGTGAACATGGGGGGAGTGGATCTCCTCGCAGAACACGGCCACGTTCAGTGTTATTCTTGCCCACCTGGCATGGCGTTCAGGTGCTACAGAAGTTGCCTGATGTTTCTCTTTGTCCTGATCTCTGTTTATGAGACATTGCTGTGCCTTAGGTTTGAGGAGGTGGAGGAGGGTGGACATCATATACTGCCACTCCCCAGCCCACAGGAGCCATGATGGGAAAACACACGGATAAATTGCAGAGATCCAGCGGTCCTGAGTTAAAAAACGAAAAAAAGAAAAAAAACATCTCCAACGCCACCCTGTTCAGGGACTGCACGATTACCACCTGAGCCACACTGCAAAGCAGCCCATCCAC
>JAODKN010000134.1:12464773-12475148 GCA_026774425.1 Petrocephalus zakoni | reverse complement strand
AGATGTGTGTGTGTGTCGGTCTGCATTTTCAGGACTCTCTCTGTGGTTTGGGCTGGCAGCTCCACCTCCTCCTCCAGTCTGTGGATTTCTGACGTCTCCGGTAAGAACTTCATATTTTTAGATTTTTTTGTCAGTTGTTTAATTATTGTCCAGTTACAGGTCTGTAACAAGTGTGATTGTTGGTAGAATGGTGTCAGTTAATGATGATTCATGCTCAAATATAGCCCTAATAAAGAAATATCAACTATCACAAATAACTGCAGATAATCGTAGAGCAATATCATAGATTATAAATTGGGATAAATCCTGTGATTGTACACCTGGCCAGGTGTAAGCTGTATTCCTAACAGATTTGTATCAGGTGTCCTACTGGCTCTCAGAGCCACCTGGTCTCCCTACACGTCCTGCATTATGATCAAGTGAAGGCGGCGGGAGCCGAAATGCTGCAGGGCCGCGTGCCATTTATCACGTGACTCGTTTATTAGCAATGTTTGCTGGAGTATTCAACCGAGGAAGCTGACGATACGTTTAGTTAAGGCAGGCTAACTGCAGGGTACTTATAGTTTCTGTTGGACAAATTCACCAATATGCCTCCTTTGGGGTGTTTTTAGGGGGGATGCTTAATTCAGATTTTTCTGTTGTCAGCATTACAGATATTTGTTGTCATTACTACTGGCCTACCGCACTGGGTAAATAAACACGAGCTACCATTGGCGCTATATATATCTACTTATTCAATTGCTTTTAGTAAAATGCAGGCCACTTAAATCTCTACCATATAGTGCAAATAAATAAGTAAATCCAGCCACAATAAACTGACAATTGAAAATGCAGTTAATGCAGTTTGCTCCTAATGTAAATCCCCCTTTATCTGAAGCTGATTTACCGAGATATAACATGCGTCATATTTATCTGTTTGTGTTTTACGTTCAAACCACGAGACCGCGACATATTTATGTGAGACCGAACTGTTCTGGTGTCGCTAAAGACACAAAGCTTATTTATGGCTGCCGATAGGAGACATGTCGCGATGGGCCACCCGCTCAACCAATCAATAACTAATTACACTAATGGGTTTTTACTATCAACAAAACACTGAAAGAAAATATAGCCGAGAGACGGGGAGAGAGCAGTCTTAAAGCTTGACATTACCTTGAATGATTTCACGGTCACAGACGAATGGTAAATACGCGTCCCTGGCCGTATTTGTTGGGTTTTGGGGTTGTTTGACATGCCAGTTAGACCATGCAGACCCACTCCGCAATCAGCGTCATATGGATGTAACATGGATCTAGTCATCTGACCAGAAACCGTATCAAATCTGATACTGAAATTAGCCTATAATGTTTCTGTGCTTATATTTCGTTAGTGCAGATAATTCAATATCAGTTCACAATTTTTTAATTAAAACACCTTGAGGCAGACAGCCTTGCGATCTCTTTAATCCATCGGCATTGAAAAAAGGCCATAATCTTATCGTGGGGATATTTTCCAGAATACTATGATACAAATGATCACACGTACGGCAGTGAGGCACAGCTGAGGTATGCCTGAAATGACAAAAGATGTTAGAATGTGAAAATACAGCGAAAAGGCTTTTTTTCTGAAAACGCGTGATAATGAAAAGCATCCTGGTTCGAGACATATCCTACCGTTTCATTTTACTTGTACTTTTGGAAATATGCAAATAGGACTTTATTAAGTCTCAGTTTCATATCACATTTAGATTGTCTAGGGTAAGGGATGCATAATAAAATATACAATAATGTTACAGATTTTTTAAAATCTGCTTGACTCATTATTCCCGTAAACGGCGCATGGCTGAGACCCTGGAACAGCCCAGCCGCCCGGCTTCTCTCGGCAGGGGCGGGCTGTCTGTCAGCTTCAAGCCGCGGGCTATGATGACCGTTTTAATACTAATTAAGCTGACCTGTTGCGCGGAGTCATTGCAAAAAAAACCGAAAGAAACCTCATTAATCCCAAAGGAAAACACAGAAATAACCGAAAACACACGGAGCGGCTCTAACAGACATTCGCCTCCCGCAACGCCGCCTAATTCTTTGGGGGTATTATAAACACTTTTGAAATAATTGTGGGAAATCGCGTAGGCTGTTACTTAAGTAATAAAAAAGAACAGTGATAACGAAGTACAATATTCCTCCATGCACGACTTCAGTCATAACAGAATTATGTGTGTTATGGCCATTGGCCATGTAACAGTCGCGTCTTTCCTTCAATTCCTATAGTTTGTTACAGCACAAGATAACTGTATTTCTGCAATTCTATCCGTAGCAGCTTTCGCAGTGCAGGGTCATTTTTGCAATTGGTAAACCGATTTATATAAATAAAGTTAGCCTAGAAACAGAAACCACCATAAAATGTGCATAATCGAACGTGCAATCGTTCGTTTGTTTGAATAAACTCTCGCTGAAACGTTCGCCAGTTATTATCTCTCTTTGTTTTATTTTCCCGCAAGTTTATCCAAATCAAACTGAATGTGACAAACAGGAAAACAAAAATGACAAGCATCACAGTTTTTCAGCCAGTTAATTAGTCCGTTAATTAAAGCTACAGATAGAGTCGGCACCGAGTCCATTTCGTTGGTTTCACCAAACGAAGTACCAGTAAGCAGGGCGACTTCTAAACGGTGTGACCACGTTCCTCTGGGCAGCATGTACACACACAGAATAATAAACACCGTAATTAAAGTCACATAAATACAAAGAACAGCGATGGGTGAGTCTTGAATCTGTGTAACCTTCCAAAAACAACCTTCTATGTGAAGCGGGCAGAAAGAGCATGGAAAACAATTTGTCTTTGCTTAATACTTATGATTGTGAGAAAACGTGAGAAACAGCACTGATTAATGTTCGTTTTATATAAACCATACGACAATTTATTTTGCTATGTCAATAAACCATTTCCGGCCTGAAATAAATTGTGTATAAATAAGACGAAACTTTTTTAAAACTAGCAGTTCATGAACTGATTTTGCTCCTAATCGTGTGAAAATCTGTGTTCTTTTTAAAGGTGTAGCCCAGTAAAACAACCACTTGTTTTATATTTATATGACACCCAAACAACCGGCGACAATTACGGCCGATCAGCATTAACTCGAAAGACAAGCTCATAAATAACTACATAATTAGTCTCCGTAGCAGAACTCGGGTGAAACACCGGCCTCAGCTCTTATGGAGATATGAGTGTGACACTTTAAGCAACAAATTGTGAGCAATGTTTCTGCTTTAGATTAATTTAAATAAAAGCATCATGTATTAAAATGCGATACAAAATTATGCAGGAAAACCATCTAGATAAAAAAATAATTTGAAACAGTTAAAACCTGTTTTGTTCTAGAAATCATTTAAAGGAAAGCACTCCATTGTGAAGGAAACTGAACCGTGACATATTTACAAGTGAGCGGGGTGTTATGTTGGTCGTCCGAGGTGAAATGTCGGTAAAAAGTGTGCGGGCTCCGGAGCCAGACAGCCCCTCCGTGTCCCTGCCCGAGCTGCCGCTGTGCGTCTTTGTGTCCTGCGCGCTCCCGTCCTTAAATCGGGAACGCGCATGCATTTCTCCCTGGTAACTCCGTACCAGTCTCTACACAAACATGGACTGTTTTAATGGAACACTGTCTAGTGTGTAATGTATGGACTCAACTATTAGGTAAATACTATGTCATAATAACAATAATAACAATAATAATAATAACAATAAATAGGCATGACTCAGATAAACCTCATTATGTGTCGGGAAGGATAAGTAACCAGGACCATAGTCGACGCTCAGCCCATCAGCCCCCGTTGACAAGGTAAAGATGGCGTTTAATTATCGAATACAATTCTTACTCTTCGCCTGTCAGACCAAGGACATGGGAACTATGCAAAAATAATAGAAACCTTTCAGTGTTTCGCTGTATATTCTACAAAAGTCTCCCGGCCGGTCCCAGTAAGGTCATTGTCAGTGTGACCCAGAATGAGGGGCGCACACTTTCCGGGCGTGTCACAGTGCTGGGCGTGTACCGGAGAGCTCCTTCCCCGTCCTAAGGACCGTCCTTCCCCCGCAGGGTAAGGTACTCACTGCATCCTGCGGCGCCCGCCTGACGGGGCATCGCCCCCAGCAGCCCGGTGCTTAGTAAGTAATTAGAGAAGAAACAAAAGGTTTCACAGTCAACGAAGTTCAAGGCGTTGAGTCTCTGCTCCACTGAGCTTATGTCTGGAGCACGTGGTGAGGCGGCGTGTCCCCGTACACGTCCTCTCCTCCCGGGAGCGCTCCTCCGGGGGGCGTCATGCGTTTCTCCTTCTGTCTTCGGTTACAGAACCAAACTCTCACCACTTCCTTTTCCAGCTGAAGGCTGTCCGCCAGCGCGGTAATCTCGGACGCCACTGGCTTCGGACACTTTAAGAAATGGCTCTCCAGTGCTCCTTTCACGCTTACCTCGATGGAAGTCCGTTTTTTCCTCTTCCTCCCCTGCGCCGCGATCTTGTCCAAGCTGGTGGGACTCCCGGAGGAGGAATCCGCCTCCTCCAACCACTTGTTTAACAAAGGTTTCAGCTTACACATGTTCTTGAAACTGAGCTGCAGCGCCTCGAACCTGCAGATGGTGGTCTGGGAGAAGACGTTCCCATAAAGGGTTCCCAGCGCCAAGCCCACGTCCGCCTGCGTGAAGCCCAGTTTGATCCGCCGCTGCTTGAACTGCTTGGCAAACTGCTCCAGGTCATCGGAGGTTGGCGTGTCTTCGTCCGAGTGATCGTGCTGGTGTTGCGGCACCGGGTGGCCCTGGTCACTGATGAGCGGGCTGTGGTGGTCCTCCTGGCTGTCCCTCAGGGTGTGCCGGTGCGTTGGCTGCCTGCTGCCGGTGACCAAGTCGTTGATGGGGAATCCGGACTGAGCGTATACCAGACTCTGGTTATTATTAGTAGCCATGCTCTGCGAGTGAGAGGACGTGGTCGTTCTCCATCCTCTCGCGTTTAGATGGTTTCCGTGCTGCTGGTGTACCAGATGAGGCTGCCGCGGCTGGTGCTGAAGGCTGCCGGGACTGTGCAGTTCCTCCCTGGCGCTCTGCACGGCGGGCTTGACGTCTGGATCGCTGATGGAGGCGGAGGACCACGGGGCTCCTTCGCCGTGTGACAGTGCGGCTATCCACTGATGTGCATGGCTGAGCGGGTGACTGTTCGCCTGCAGTGCGTAGTCACTTTGCAGCAGGCTCTGTCCATCTCTATACGTCGTCGCTTGCTGCATACTCCCCGGCTCAGAATGCGCGATAGACGCGCTGGAGGTGAGTATATTGTAATGATTAGACGCTGCAGTCGCCATGAGTCTCGGACCCAGACTGATCGCTCTCATTAAAGAAGCCGCGCATTTGACAGTTACTTTCAGCCACAGGCTGCCTGTAGGACCCTCGCCAAGTGGATGCAGACCCGAACACACGAGCTCCGCCCTTCTGCGCTCTTTATTGGCTGCGGTGCTTGATGGATGCGGTTGTCCCTCGGAGCATCCAGTGCGTGGACCTCCTGAGATCCCCCTCAGGACTGCTTCGCCTGCCCCCGGCGAGTTCCCCTGCATAGCCGAAGCGCGGCATAGCATCAGCGGGAAGAAGGATCAGAGGAAGCGTGCACATTAACTTTCACGGACGGTCGATGTAAGATATCACGTTTAATTAGACGCCTTGCACTATAGCCATCTACCTTGTGACGCGATGAGCGTTTGCACCAAGCTGGAGGGATTTATACAAAGTGTTTTACATTTGAAATACCATTACAGCTAGTGGCAATACGTTTCTTATGCTGGGGATCTGAGAGCCCACAATACATCCCAAAGCAGACATTTCAGTTTTAGGTATACAACCCCCCCGCCATTACCCAGCTCGCAATGATGAGAGAGAGAGCATGATTTATAAGTCTTTAGTGTGGTGTGTTATGTGGCCGATTGGAAGTCAGTAAGACAACACGGGCAGTTTCCTGGCTGTGAAGTAGGTGCTATTTCGTACAAAAAGGATCGTTTTTAATTCGTGGACGCGTGTAGATAAAAAAAAATCTACATATTTGAATGCATAGGGGGCTGAATCTCTTATAGTAAATCGAAGGGTTTTACTTTTTATAATTGACTTAATGTTAAAGCTGATCACGGTTTTTAGTTTGATGAAAACTCGTATATCATCCAAAATAATTTACGGATGAGGTCTTTGATTTGTTCTTTTCCCCCAGTGATTAGCCAAAAAGTGACATTATACAACATGGATATGACGCACATAATTTATGAGATAATGTTTTAAAGTATACATATAAATATTCGACCTCAAATGGGAATACACGAATGCCCTCTCGATTGCAACAAAGTAAGAAAAACAAACAATACTTTGTAATAGAAAATAATAATAAGAAAATTATTTAAAAGCTATGAATTCGCGAGAAGTTTCTCGAAAAGGTAAATTATGCTGCTATTTTAGTAAACTGTAAATAAAGATTTCCAATAGGCGCAAAATATCCTATTCCGAGTGCTTTAATGTCAACGGCACAATGGTGTTCTGTACTGAGGTGTAAAACAAACTTGTACACAGACAGATGGAACCTTTTCTCCGGGTCTGGAATGGAAAATGGATTTTGGAGTAGAAATGGTGCCAGAACGACATTTAGCCAATGTTTGCGCCAAATCGTGTGTTTGTAAATGCCACAGATTCGCTTCGTCAGAAGCGTGAGACGCAGGTCATCACAGCGAAGTGCTCCTTTGGTTGTTGGAGATTTTTAAACAAACTCTCTGCCTTTCCCTCCAAAATACAGTTTTATCCGAAACACATATAATAAACCAAACACTGATCTCGTTATCCAGAGCTTCGTAAAAGGACATTATTCCTAGCTCACTCTAGTAAAATCATTAAATGATCAAAGTATTAAATTATGACATTTTTTTGCAGATAGGCTATGAATAAATAGATACACATGTATAAAGTCTTACTAGTTCTACAGTAAAAACGTTAGATTACTTAAACATTACGGCGGGAGTATTGGTAATAAGCCCCTCATGTGTGTATTTTTTTTTCTTTTGAAAGTGACACTATTTCACTTTAACGGTGCGAAGGCTGCGGCAGAAACGTGTCGTTCGGCCCCGTGTTCGGACGCCGGCGGCGCTTTCTTGCGATCCCGAACGATGCCACTTGAATGGGGGCGTTTTTTAATCAACGGTGGCGGGCAGTTGCTATAGAGAGTGACACACGGAACAACGCCGCTGACGGCCTGGCCGAATGCCCCTTTCCTGAGATCTCCAAAGGAGTATTTACACGGTGCATGCTCCCTGCAGAAGAAATGACGGAATGGGGGGATGGAAATGCACTGCAGATCTGAATAAGTATTAGAAGAAAACATCATTTGGTTCCTTTGGCAATGCTTAAATTCTTTGCAAGAAACTCAGCTCGTTCTGATTTCGGCGTCCAACCGACGTCCCTACTTACGAAGTAGTTCAATTAATTGAATGCTTCAGTTTATTATAAATTCATGATCTCGCTTATAATTAATTACTCGGGCCTATGTGATTTTGGGAAGCGTGGAATGACGCATTTGGCAGACAATTAAATTTTTACAAACGCGATCATTTAGGCCCGTGTTTGCAAACACTTGTTCGAATCCTTGTGTACCATTTCCCAGCTCCATCTGTCCGCTCTTCGGTAACCCCTCTCCCAGTAAGGGTGTCTGCGAATCCGAGTCAGCCTCGAGGTGAGGGCCAGGGCACTCCAGCTGGGACACCGGGTCGTGTGCTCGCACATCAAAGACAATGTAAAAACCACAAGGTCGCCTGAGCAGCAGGTCTCTGGACTATGTACGGAACCCAAGTAACAGGACTTGAGAAACGTTCCCGCAGAAACACAGAGTCCCGGAGTCGCGCTGATACCTATTACAGTATAAAATTCAACATAACCGGGAGAAGGTATATGGGAACAAGCCTAACGTAAATATTCAAAATTACGCAGCATAGGGTCACTTTTCTAATAATTCCAACAAAATCTGATTATCAATTCAATTCTAAAATAAATCCAAACTGCATTCTGATACGCTTTACTATAGGCTATATTTAAGACGGTAACGTTTAGAAGCGCATAGGACTTAGTCTATACCACTAGGTATAGAATAAGGATGATCAATTGGACTATCAATTATTGCTTAATATATTGCATTCGTTTGGTTCTTATTTAGAATCCAAATGATCATTTCACAAACGAACAACGTAAAACTGTTTCAAACGTCTGAATGTTAAGTTAGTGTCTCACACAAGTGTGTGACGGCATAAGATAAACTTGTTAAATATACGAGATACAATAATCATACAAGATAACTAAGTAACCTCATATCATACCGAGCATGAAAAGTTAAGCAGCTGAAGACGCAATTAGTATATATTCTATTAAATATAATAAAATGTATTATATTACACTCATAATACACGAGACTCAGCCCCAAAGTTATAACAGTTTAAAGAAATTGCCGGATTAGCTCGCGCCGTATTTCACCAACATTGTAGTCGCCTAACCATAAATCGTTTAAATCAAAAGAACATTTGTAGCAATTATAACGGTAATGCGATGCATTACCACGTCGCCACAGAGGTTTAAACAGTCGTGTTAAGCGCGGAGCAAAGCGCATTAGTTTAATAGTGTAATATGCAAACTACGGGCCGACCAATTAGGTGCCCTAATGGCGCATAAACGACCGGAATCTCCTTATGTGGCCTCCGAGGTCCGCGCTAATTCGCCGCACGACCCGCATTCACTTACAGTCAAGTCGCCGTCCCCCGGTTCGAAAGCCGGTGCCAAGCTACTTTTAAGTGAATACAAATTAATGACGCAGAATCTGAGCGTTAAATTAACCGTAATTATATGAGCCGCATGCTGTAGAGACGATTTCGGATATTTTAATTAGGTAACTGACTCGCCGGGCATAAAGGACGCTAACTTCTCTGAAATTTACATGCAGGAGCACGGTCACGTTGAAGAAGACCATACTTCTGACCACTATACATTAACGCCCCTAAAAGTTTTATAGGTTTGCGTTAATAGAAATTTAATTCAGGTGTTTCTTTTTGTAAAATCGGCGATCGTGCGTTAGTATCGTTATTTGACGTTACCCGAAGCTGGGTGCGGGTGCGGGCTGGATTTTCTTGTTAGCAGAACACGGAGTCCCTCTTAACCCAATCCCTGCCAAAGCCAGTTTGGACTCGGGTTTGCTCTGTGACTTAATGAGGACTCGAAATGGGCTCCTCTTTGTCCGTTAGGGAGTTTGATGGGACTTCATCCAAGAAACGGCACGTGTTTCTGCAGGCGGTCTCATTCGTCCCCGGCATCTCTCACTTTCTGACTTTGGATTCCAAGCGGCGTTCCTGTGGTTTTCTTGCAGTCATTACTGGTTACTCATCAGAAGCTTGGACTAGCAGCACTTACACATTGCTTTTAAACAAATTATCTACAGGATAAATACATGTAAATGTGACTGAATCGTTAAGTATTACTGTGGTCAGCAGATGATGGCCTCTGCCGTGGAAAAGCTTTGAGGTACAGGTCGAGATTATTAACCTGTCCGCGGTGCGCAGTAACTCCCCCGTCACCGTGCTTTGAAGAACCTAGATTTCGCTAACCATTGCTTCTGGACTCTTTTTAGAAAGGCGGTTCATGTTGCTGTGATAAATCAGTACCTGGAATCAACTGCTGTGAAATTCTACGAATCCTCATACAACGGAGGGCGCCTCGTCTGACCAGGCCAGAGTTCTGCTTGTGGCGCACAGACCCTCTGACACGGTACACCGTCATCCTCACCATGTAAAGCTCAGGGCTTTGTGATCTCTCCTTCTGGTGTTCCTCAGCAGAGCCTTGCGCATCTTGGTGGGAGCAGTAGCAGACGATGGTGACGTACCATGCACCCCAGGCCTTTAATGGGGCACTAAGGCAGCGTTTTCATACTCGTTCTATAAAGCAGCCCAATTTAAGCAGGGGCTTGATGGGCCCGAGATGGAGCGTGCTAATGCTAATGCCAAACCTGAAACGACTCGTGTACCGCTGCTGATTGAAAAACAGTGGGGAAAAAAGATCCTGTATTTGTAAATTGTGAACCAGACAGTGGACATTTTTCATTATAGCGTGTCCTTTCAGGAAATGATGGTGCTGTGACTCTTGTGACTGCCAAAGTCACCAAGGAGGAGGTGCTGAAAATTTACATGATGATGAGGTCTTGTCGTCTGCGACCTTGTGAGCTGGGGGTGTGCCTCGTCTCTGTGACATTACTGGTGCTGTATGGTGCATGAGACAGGGGGGTAGTAGGCAGTGATGAAGCTCGGGGCTGTCTGTTGTGGTGTCCAAACTGCAGCACATAGGTCAGTATTTCCCACTCTGTTC
>JAODKN010000134.1:12423869-12439772 GCA_026774425.1 Petrocephalus zakoni | reverse complement strand
GCCCAGCAGGCCAGCAGCAGTGCCCTCATGACCTGGAGAGAACAGAACAGTGTACATGCGAGACAATTCAAACCAAAGTATTTGTTCAAAAACAGGATGTTCAGATCAGATAGATGAACATGTACCAAGAACCACATTTATACAAATACTCTCTCTGGGGATGTTTTCATATTCAGGAGGATTTCATATTCAGGTTTTTACACTAGTACCTGGATATTCATTGGAAGGTCCGCTTAACCACACATATGCTTAGTTGACTCACTGTCAGCACATATGTTTGCAATGTGCTATTTGCCGCACTGCTTTGGACAAAACAGTTAGCTAAATATGCAAATGTAAACCAAGGTCTTAACAGTTTATAAAATGGTACGGAAAATTTTGATGAAGTAAAGCAATTCTTCCGTGAGTGCAATGACAGAATCTCCAGCAGTCAGGAGCATTTAAAGCACATTTTAAGTGAAGTTCACACTAAATGATTTTTGCCCTAATTTTCCACTCGCCGACAGTTTTACTTGTGGGAGTTTTACTTACACAAAAAGTTCAGAGGGCAGAATGAAAAATTATTGGTTCAGAGAGATAACCAATCAAATTGCAGAGGTGGCTGGTCCAAACAAGTAGAGTAGGCGGGACCAAGACATCTGATTGGTTGGTCTGACATCTGACTCAAGATCTAATTGGTTCTCTCCCTGGACCAATAATTTTCGTTCGGCCCTTATTGTGTACGTAAAACCCCCCTAAGCAACAGTTTTAGGAGACTGCCGGCAGAATCCCCTGATTGGAGGCAAATCAGTGTTCGATCAACAGCCGTTTATCAAAACACCACACAGCAAGCAGGGAAGTGTGGATGCTGTTCCGATACAAGAAAGCAAGGGTGAGAAAATATGTATAAAAGATTTCTCAGATATTTTCATCAGACAGGAGAGTTGAGGACGCCATCTGCCCTTGACTGAATGTGCCTGGGTATATCGGTTAAGGGCACTTGTGACACCATCACCTCCCACAGTGGCTGGTATCTTGAAGGACACTGAAGCACACACGACATGAGTGTACCTGCAGCTACTCAGCCCTCCCTCAAAGCTTTCATCTGCCACCAGCGGGAACAGGGCAGCAAATTGCAAAGAGCCCAGGCAGAGACATTACACAGCTGTGAAAATCTGACATCTTGGTATGGAACAGAGCGATGGCAGCATGTACACTAAAACTTGGAATGATTCATAGCAGATTAGCACAGCCCCTATCCATAGATGGTGCACATACTTCCGGGGCAGTGTGCGGCTCAGCGTTTTAGATGGCTGCTCCAGTGATCCGATCGCCAGCTCGAATCCCGAGGCCGGAAGCGCCCTTTCATTGTTGGGCTCTGGAGTGAGACCCATAATCCCTAATCACGCCAAGGAGGAGCTGACCCTACTTTGAAAATAATATGTTGCTCTGGAAATCAGCGTATGGTAAACTAACATTTTATATCAAGTAATTATATCTTTGTGTCTTCACTTACTTAACATGATAAGACATTATAAACATCAGTGCACAAAGATGCTCAAACTTAAACGTCTGACCCCGAGCAGAAGATCGACTCTCAGGTACAACCGATACAGAGCTATGAAGGCTTTACAGAGTAGAGGAATAAGCTCTGGGTAAACATCATCTGTGGAGGATTACAAGGTATTAACAGATGGCTCTGGGATGCAAACAGACAGCGCGGCCGGCGGGTTCTGAGTATGTTCTGCATATGTTCTGAAATACCTGCGTTAGCCTCTTTGTCAACACCCAGGCGAGCACCATTATTAACACGCAGGCGAAGACATCCCTACCTGTACAGGACCTTGACGCACTCCCGCTGGTCTGCAATGACATTTCAGCAGCACCTGAGCAGTTTGTGGTCGGCTGCATCATGCAAATCCTGACAGGGAGTGACAGTGCGCCGGTTCTCCATCAAATGTCATGCAAACTGCCTTTTATCATGGCTTTGGCCTTCCTGTCCCCACGGACCTCTGTTCTCCAGGTGGATGGTGTAGCTCAGGGGTCGCCAACTCCGGTCCTGGAGGCCCACTACCCAGGAGGTTTTCTGTCCTACCTGGCTTCTAATGAGCCACACCTGTTCTCAGGTAAATCTCAGGAACAGGTGTGACTCATCAGAAGCCCAGTAGGACAGAAAACCTCCTGGGTAGTAGCCCTCCAGGACCGGAGTTGGTGACCCCTGGTGTAGCATCTCAAGACGGCAGGCCTACAGTATAACAAAACACAGATACTATGGTACTCTGCAGCCTTTGTGACTGTCGGCTTAATCGTTTTATATTAAACTTAGCATACGTAGTGTGAAGATTTACTGGATCTAGTTTACAGAATGTCAAAAACATGCCGTCATTCGTCATGCTACGGAGACCCCGCATGCACTTAAGATGCCCCCATTATTATTCATCTGCGCACAAGAGGATCTTGCAAATTGAAAGGAAGCCTGCTCTAGCGAAAAAGCGCCTGTGCAAATTAAGGTTAACATCCACAATCTGAGGGAAATGAGGGTTATTACCTGCCATTCACAGGCAGCCAGGGTTGGCTTTTTTTTCGCCAGCAGGTCCCAGTGATCATTAAGACGGGGTGTGTAGGGGGGCTAAATATTTTAATATAATCTCAGACCGCTTTTATAGTTTCTTGCACGTATTACGGATAAGGAAATGTGGTTTAACCTACTCGAATTCTGTGTTTTATCTCGAAACCAGTTTCTTCATACTACATTTAAACGTAATGTATGAACGAACAAAGTACGGTTGGGTGACTGTAAAGACTTCTCCCTAAAAAGAGAGGAACGTGCTCAGTTAAATATAAACACGTGCCTCATTACCCACGTCGCCAAAATGTATATGACAAACGAGAGGGCACGGTGCTCTTAATAACACGTGTTCGGTGTTGTTTAGACCAGCTGATAAAGCATTCCTTCTTCCCCAGTCGTCTCGGCCAATCAGAGCGCGTTGCGTCACGCAGGGCGTGGCCTAGTCCCTGAGTAGCCCGTCTTTGCACATTTGGCGGGAGCAGACAGAGAAACCGGAAGTGCCGTTTTACGGGAGTGTGTTGCCTTCTTCGATTTGAGTATATTTAGTCTCCATTAGTATATGTCACAGTTTCTAATAGTATGTTATTTGCGTAATATAATCGTATTTCGAATAATGATGGTTAGATATCATCGGCTTTATTTTGCTCTGAAGTATAAATAGTACTTTTGGGGGGTGCATTCAGTACTCAGGTTTATCGATTTATCGGGAACATTTATTTATGTACTGCTTGTTTAAAAGGGAGCAATTTTATTAGTTCGTCTGAACATCTCCCCTGCGTGAGATGGACGAGGAGTTCAGCCAGTCTCTCACCCCGCCGGTGTCCCCCTTCGCGGCTGACAGCCAGTGCGAGCCGGCCCCGGCTCCCCCGCCCTGCTTCTCCTGTCTGTCCCAGCCGCCCCGGGACGAATCGGGCCTTTTACCCCCCGATGGGTACGTGGCCAAGGGAGTCCTGAAGAGGTAAGGCGCGGCAGATCGGCCATAGAGCGCTAAGTGCCTGCAGGGTGGCGGAGGAACGCATGCTTGTCTGTGTCTGTAAGGTTACTGCTGAAACTGGACCCTGCCCCCGCGGATTATGAGACGGACACGGCGGACCTTTTCGGCTTCTCCTGGGTGACCGAGACTGCGATGGTGGAGTCCACCACCCTCCTGTTTAACTTGTTCAGGTAGGTGTGGGGTTTTGGCCGTTTAGCACGTTCTGATCTCTCCCCTCCCTTCTACAAGTGGTTGGCATTCAGGCCAGAAGGTAAATGCTAACGACTGAAATGACTTTGGGTGCAGATCTGTGTGTTTATGCTCACTTGACAGTCATCTGGCTGTTCCTCTCTAAGCTGGGTCTGCCTAGAAGTTAAAATACCTGTTGCTTATCTTTTACCTTACCTATGGCCTGGACTTTATCATCATACCTAGAATCTCATTGTAAGTATTATTTGGACCCTTATTCTTAGTGTTGCAGATTAGTCTTTGCATGATCAGCTGGTGTCCCTGGACATTGCTATTTCTTGTCAGTGTCTGCTAGGGCTGTAAAAATGTATACCAGGCAGCGCTATTCTACACAATGCAGTGCCGGGTAACTTAGGTAAGGCTGTGAATGTATAAGGCTGACTCTGTACTGTATATTATATATAATGAAGCAAATGCTAAACAAAATAATATATTTTAGGTGTTGATTATTACACAAAATAACAAAGTAATACCTATAACAAATAACACTGATTTCTAATCTACAGCTTGATTTCATATAATACTATATACTTATTTGTGGTTAATTTATTAAAATTCTCTCAAATGCAAAAATATATGGAATTAAAAAGCTGACAGATACTTGAAAAACCACGTTATGGAACAAATTTTACTATTTACTATTTTACTATTTAACACATGCTGTTCAAACTAGTACATCAGTCAAAGGACTAGCTAGCCTGAAATGTATTGCTGATTGGCTACTATGCTAATTCACAAATTCCCCACCACTCTGAAAGCCAAATTAAACTCTCTCAGTGTCACCGACTCATTGCTTTGACAAAAAGGGCAGATGGTTGAGCATCTAGAGCTTCTTCAAGCGCGTGCATGGAAACAAAGCTAGAATATAATATATATTATAGTAAAATAAAATGAATTATAGGCTGCTTTTTTATTCCAGTCTGTGAGTCAGGTACAGTGTGTGTGTTTATATATACATACACACACACACACACACACACACACACACACATATACATGTATACAAAAATGTTTCGGATTTTTTTTCCTCTTAGCTTGGACTAGAGTTTTATCGTTACTATACAGCTGTCGTAGTGTGTAACTGGCTGTTGTGCTCCTGATATGAATATGTTGGGCTGAATTATCTGCACTGGGTGGTGGTTCTTCCTCCACCTGTTCACTGGCCGTTCCCACCTGTTTCTGCAGGCAAGCCTTCCTCAAGCTGGAGAACCTGGCGCTGTCCAGCACGCACGACTTTGGTAAAGGAGCTTCGGAACTCGCCGCTCCCCGTGGCATCGTCTCGGGCGAGAGCTCTTCCTCGCCACTTTGGTGGTTGTGAGCTCTGCGGTGTTACACTTTCTCCTCGGCCTGAGATCTTCACCCCCACCTGTGTTCTAGGACAAGCGTACAGCCATCACTCCCAGGCTGTGCAGCTCCGTCAGCAGTGCGTCCGATTCCTCCATTATGTCAAGGTCTTCATCTCAAGGTGAAATGAGGCCATCTGTGTGCACACTGTTTCAGTGATGACATCACATTGCCTTTGAATAAATCAACAACACCATGTCGATCAGGGATGCTCAGTTGGTGGACTCTGAAACACAATTTAATCCGGACCGTCTGAGCAATTGCACACATGAAATTTTATCTGTGGCACTGGTCCTTGCTTTTGTGTGCCTGATGGAATTTGGACTTGGGGGGCGGGGCGGTGGGGGTGGATAATTTAATATCCCTAATGTAGATTATCTAAGGATGAACGTGCCATGCAAGTGATATTTCACTTCACTATGGCCAAAGAATTCCAAGTAGATGCTCCGTTAGGTGGATCTGTGATGCTGGGGGTCCTGGGGGGTGAGGTTGACGACCACATTTAACTACGGGGGTCATCCTGGCAGCTGGGCTCGTTTCCACGAACTCCTTAATAACAGCAGAGGTTCACCCCCTTGTGGCGTCTCATGTAAAATGCAGTCGACCAAATGATGACATCTGACAGCTCAGCCGAATGCACAGGACATTATGGGCTTTGCTTGGAAGCTGCATATTGTGTGCCCCAGGTACATGGTGCCTTCCCAGGACCTGGATGACGCTGTGTCACACCCCTACGTGGCCCTGGAGGCCCAGCTCCCCTCTGCACTGCTGGAGCAGCTCTTTGGGCTGACGCTGCTGGTGGACCGTCTCAGGAACCTGCCCTCCAATCTTCAGGCCTGCCTGGCCATGCAGCACCAGGGCACTCGGCTGCCTCCGGCCTGGCACCTCCTGCACCTGCACCTGGATGTCCACTGGTCTGTGCTGGAGATGCTGCACCTCCTGGAGGAGAGGATTATGGGTAGGTCAGCTCCCTGCACCATCTCCTCCAAGGCATTCGGGATTCGGGGCTATTTCTGGCCTTAAGCACTGTGTATGCTGCCGCCCTACAGGTCAGGTGGTGTATGCGCAGCAGCTGGTGGACCTGACCGGAGAGAATTTCACCAACGTCACTCTGTTTGAAAAGCATGTGAGCAGCCTGCTGCTGGATCTGATTGGCCTGGCCATGGCACAGTATAGCAAGGTAAGTGCCGTGGTTGTATTAGTGACAGGAGGTTTAGGCAGGTGGAATTAACCCACCCCCCATTACCTTGCAGGTAAGACCTACAGAGGCCTTGGCTACACCCCCCTACCACTGTATCTGTACCAAGGAGTTGTGGGTCCTGCTCATACACCTGCTGGAGCACCGGAGTAGAACCCTGCACACTCAGGTGAGTGTCACATGGTACAGGTGAACACACACGTGTGAGGGGCACTGGGGGCACTGGGGTACAGGTAAGCACACGCGTGTGAGGGGCACTGGGGTACAGGTGAGCACACACCTGTGAGGGACACGGGGCTCCAGGGATGCCGGAGAAATGGTTAACCCTGTGCCCGGGCGCCAGGCTTCGCTTTCAGATGTGTGTGTGTGTGTGTGTCTTTAAGGAGAGCAATGTGGCGTATGTGCAAATGTAGCTGTACTTGTATCGGAGCAAATGCCAAATAATGCACAATCTCTCTTTCCTCTCCACCCCACCCCCAACGTCAGTCCTTCTGGGGCTACCTTAACAAACTGCTGCGGAGTGTCCTGAAGTGGGAGCCGCAGGACAAACTGGTGGACGGGCTTCCGGCTTCTTGTAAGGACCCGCTGGGGTTCTCCTGGTGGCTGGTGACCCACCTGGCAGAGCTCGGCCAGACGTGCAGCAACGGGACTCACCAGGATGAGGTAGGCGGGGCCTGGCGGGAGCGGGGCTGCTAGCGCCCCCTACAGGCCACGGTGATAACTGCTCCCGCCGTCCCGCAGAAGCTGAAGGAGAACTGGAGCTTCGTGGCGGCGCTGCTGAAGTCCAGCCTCGGCTCTCAGGTGGGCCCCCCGGCGAGCCCCCCCACTCCACCTCGCCGCTCTGTCTCCTTACCGCCCGCCTCTGCCCTGCAGCCCCAGGGCCCGGAGGAGGAGCAGGCGCGACTCGTCCTTCACTGCTGCTACAGCCTCTGTCTGCTGTGGGAGCCCAGCGTTTCCGTGGTTACCACGCTCTGGGAGCACTTCAGCAAGAACCTGGTACGCTGCCTTATGCCCGTGAGCTGCTTTGGTTAAAAGTACCTCCTAAATAAATGAATAACTACTTTAAACCATGGTATATAGTATTTTTATGATATTTCCAAAAGCTGTATTATTCTGGTGTTTTGAAATCTTGCCTATGGGGCACACAATGTATTTCACCAAACTGCAAGACTTCCATTGTGTGTTTCCATTGTGCCGTTGTAACCCCCCCCCCCAAGCCTAGGGCGTGTGACTTCCCGAAGCCGCCCCTATACTGCGCTTGGCTGTGTTCACACCGGCTGCCTGCCTGTCCCCCCCCCCAGAATAGCGCCTTCACAGTACCCTGGCTGGGCATTTCCGAGCTGGGCAGTGTGAGCCGGACGCCCCTCTCCCTGCTGGAGCTCGCCCGCAGCTGCTGCACTGCGGGGCCCCCCTGCCCTGCCCAGCTTCGCTCCACCAGCCACATCCAGCTCTACCGCTCCTCCAATTCCTTCCACATGTTCCTGCGCGTTCTGGCTGTGTACCTGTCCAGTGGCAGTGGTGATGGCGCCCCCTGGAGGCAGATAAAAGGAAGGTGAGAATGGGACCCTGGATTTTCTATATCTGTGGCTCCTCCTATTGGCTCACGTCTGTGGCTGGGGGTCTTCTCATTGGCTGAGCTCTGTGACTGGAGCAATGCTCATTGGCTGAGCACTGTGGCTGGGGTCTTCTTATTGGCTGAGCACTGTGATTAGGGCAGTGTTCATTGGCTGAGCACTGTGGTTTGGGGCTTCTCATTGGCTGAACTCTGTGACTGGGGGCTGGGGGTCTTCTCATTGGCTGAGCACTGTGGCTGGGGCTTTTCTCATTGGCTGAGCTCTGTGACTGGGACAGTGCTCATTGGCTGAACACTGTGACTGGGGCAGTGCTCATTGGCTGAACACTGTGACTGGGGCAGTGCTCATTAGCTGAGCACTGTGGCTGGGGGTCTTCTTATTGGCTGAGCTCAGTGACCTCTTTAGTTTTGTGGGTGGTGTTTGAGGAATTCAAGCAGTTCGTCTGCCATTAAGAAAAATGTGCGTTATGCGCCCCCTGCAGGATATACTCCAAGTTGCACCAGCGGCGCATGCTGGAGCTGTCAGAGAGGGGGCTGATGCACCTCCTGCTGCTCTTCCTAGTGCTGGGCCAGCAGGCGGAGCTGGAAGACGCGTGCGGGCGCGTCTGCGAGCTGCTGCAGCTCCGACCCCCCGGCTCGCTCTCCATCGCCCAGCAGGCGCTGCTGTGGAGGGGCCAGCTGGCCTTCGTGCTGCTCTTCCAGGAGCGCGGGCTGGACGTGGCCGCCCCGGCCCAGCGGGTGGGCGGGGCCTTCGCGCAGGCCGCCCGCGACTTCTACCTGAAGACCACGGAGGCGGCGCGCAGGCTGGCGCTCTGGCCGCTGCTGAGCGCCTACATGGAGGGCGTGCAGGAGGTGATGGAGAGCGGCCGCCTGCTCCAGCTGTCCCAGGAGCAGCTCCTCAACCAGGGCTTTGGCCTGCTGCTGCCCGCCTGCCGGCAGTCGGAGCTGGGCTCTGCCCTTGGCTTCCTGCAGGCCGCGCTGGCCCAGCTGCGGTGAGGACGCGCCGGGGCTCGTATCATCAACATTATCATCCTTTTCATAAAACAATTAAACTTGACATAAAACACCACAACTAAGTGAGAATTTGCATAGTAATAAGCATAGTAGCCAATCAGAAAACTGTAAATGTTGCATTCAAAACTAACAAACAAAACATCAATCTTTCTATTGCCTTTTTCGAATCTGTTTAGCCAAAATAATGATTTGTTTGCCTTTTAATAACCTTTAGCAATACCTGGTTTTTACCATTTAGTGGACATTAATTAGTACGTGATTGGTACGTGCACTGTGCCTTCATGAAGGGTTCTCTACAGATCAGACGCATAAAATAGCACATAACTTTGTCTGTAGATGTAAAATAGCTAAATCTGACAGATTTTACTTCATTTAGCTTGCATATATCTTAAAAAATCAAAGCTTATTAAAACAAAGAACTAATCACTAACTAAAACTAATCTGGATTTCAAATGGAAGTAATACATACATATAACAATGGAATAAAATATAATAATATGACAAAGGCAACTAAATAAAAAGAAGGGGCTGTGCTGAGAGGGGGACATCGACCTTGGGGGTCTTGCCACATCAGGGTTGTCCTCTTTTGGCCGCCTGGGGTGCTTTCCGGCCCGTCATTCTGATTCCGTGCACACGGCTCCATTCTGTCATTAGTGTGTTCCGCGCATGGTGGCGGGGGAGTAATTGCGACACCCCCCTGATTTAGATGCGACCAAGCTGGCAGCCGCCAGAGACATTAAGGCACAGCTGGGAGGGGCGGGGGGCATGTTAGCTGCTGGTGGCCACTACTGTTTAATGTGTGCCATCGAATTCATGGTGACCACGCTGCCAGTGGGGGCCCTCGCGTCTGATTCCCCGTATCGCTGCCGCGTGAGACACAGGTGGTGACTGATGTCTGATTGGCTCCCAGCAACAGCCAATGAGCAGGCCGCCGCTGGTGGCCTCTGGTAACTGCTGCCTGTGTCTGTGTGTGTCCTGAGGTTTTGTCTAACGAGGTGCTGGAGACCTATCCCACGCTTAGGGGGGTGATGATAAGGGGGCTCCCAAAAGTCTGGTTTTGTAGCTGGGTGGCGGTAGGGCTGTAGGGGCATGAGCTCTCACTCAGCGTGTCTCCCTTAGGCGGGCCCAGCAGCATTCTCTGGCTGGTGAGGTCCCTCCCCCCGGCGTGACCAAAGAGCGACACCTGGCTGTGGCAGCTGCCCTCTGGACCAACTTCTTCCCCTTCCTGCGTAACCTGCGCCTGTCCCAGACACCCCCTGCACAGCTGGCTGACTGTGCCGCAGGTCAGCACACTCGCCCCTGCCCACCCCGAAACATCCAGGCTCACACTCCAGTTGCACTGGTTTACCTTCCACACCAGTCTGTCCAGCACACAATCCAGCTGCTGTCCCTTTACACAGTCTGCTAAGCCCAGATGTTTAAATGGCTGTCAGTCCTGCCTGTTTCTTTTCCTTCTTTGGATTCCCCAGGATTCTGCCTGCTGGCACTGGACCTGCCCAGCTCTGCCCCCCCGGACCTGCAGCCCCAGCCTGCCCTGTCCATGATGCACTGCTTTGCCTGGGATGAGATGCTGCACCCCTTAGTGGTGACTCGTTACCTCACCCACCTTCTCCATGACAGGTGGGGCTTGGCAGACAGGTGAGCTCAGAAGCGCCATTGCGGGGGGGAGCGGTGCTGTTCTGATCCCGCTGTGGGTCGTTCCTTCACAGCACCCTGGTGTCCTCAGTCACCGCTGCTTCTAGTTCAGCTCAGGCCCTGTGCATCCGGGCCTGGATCCGGTGCATTTTACAGCGGCACGTCCACAAGGCTGCTGACGGGTCCGAGAGCAAAGCAGGTACGTGGCTCTCGGCGCGGTCTCCCGTTACCTCGGTTACACAGCCGTCACGGCCCGGTTAAGTTTAGCCTGCTCACCTGGTTACTGTCTGATGTTCCAGACAAGATGCTGAGAGACCAGCTGAATGAGCTCACCAGGCTGGTGTTCCGACTGCCGGAGGTGGAGTCTCTCCTGCGGGGGGCGCTGGAGCTGCAGCCTTCAGCTCGACAGGAGCCTGGAGCAGCTGTGGCGGTTTTTATCAAGGTATGCACCCCCCCCCCCACAGCCCACAGACAAGCATGGGCTTAGTCACGGCATCAGCCAATCAGATGCCTTCTTCTGATAGGCAGTGGGCGGGGCCTACCGCAGACTGCAGAACTTGGCCGAGCGCTCTCACCTGGTCACACGTGCCTTAGACTACGTCGGAGACGTCCTTAAGCATGTCAAGCCCTACCTGGCCAATCGGAGCCCGCCGGAGGGTCTCCAGTTGGCGTACCGCACCGTGGGTACGTACCAGCACCCGGAGGCGAGCGAACACATCGCCACCTTTAGTGGCTATCAGTCTTACCTGTGTTTTCCCTCAGGGTGCCTGGTGAAGCAGTGGAGCCCCCTGCTGGCCACCGCTAAGGCCCAGCAGCTGCTCTTCCGTATTGTGGACGGGCTTCTACTTCCTCACGCCCTTTTCCAGCAGGACAAGAACCTGCCGGCGGCCATGCTGGGCGCTGTGCGGGACAGCCTGCCGCTCTACCTGCAGGTGAGCCCGGCCCCCGCGTCATGCACTGGCCCGCCCACAATCCATAGCCCCACCCACTTTCCCCACACTCCGCCCACTTTTCCTCAGGGCCTCTCTGAAGCAGCCGGCGTGTCCCAGACGCAGGGAGCCTACCTGAGACAGCAGCTTCGCAGCGTCATCGCCCATTACCTGGAGCGCTTCTTTCCCGCCACTCCTGTCGCAGCAGCCCTGGCGGAACACCCCGTCTTACTAGCTGCATGCGAGGCTCCTTCTAGCCAGAAGGGGGCAGTGCTGAGCCGCACTGTCCTGCAGGTGCTCAGGTAAGATGACCAGCCTTTGCTAACTCCCTGTTTCCTGTGTCCCGAGTCCCTGTGTTTATGAACTGTGAGATGTGTTTGACGGCAAACGTGTCACCGTGTTACAGTGATCGCATGGCGCAGTGTAAGGGCCAGGGCTCCCACAGCAAGCTGGCAATGATGCTGGCCTTCCTCTCGGAGCTGCTGAAGCGGACCAGGCAGCCCGAACGCCCTCTGCTGGCCCTACCCCTGATGGCCGTCCTCCACTGCCTCCTGCTGGTCAGCGAGTCACAGGGTGAGCCGCCCCTCCCGGCTTGGCCTTCGTACTCGGGCCCGCCCTCTTTGAGGTGGACTTAATGCCTGCAAACTGTAAACACCGTGCTTGCTGTGGTTTGGGCTCCATCCTATCCTATCCTATCCCATCCTGTTCTGTTCTTTCAGTCAGGAAGCTAAGCACAGACGTCCTGCAGCTGCTGTTTGAGCTCAATGCATCTGCCACACCGGATGGGTCATGTGACCAATTCTCTGCTGTTTTGAAGTGAGTGACATCAGTGCGGATCCCTACCTGGGGCTCAGTGCCGAGCTCTGTGTGTGTGTTTGCTGGCATTCCTGACGAGGAGCGACGCGTCTGCGGCGCAGGTCCTTCGTGGAGGAGACCGTGGACACGTACGAGCAGCAGATGTACGGCGTGTTGGAGCTGGTGTCGCTGCTGGACCGGGCCGCCGTGGAGCCTCTCGTTCCCGTCCTGACGCTGCGGCTGAGGAGCTCGGAGCACAAGCGAGGCCTGGGCAGGAACGCCACGCTGAGGTGGGTCTCGCTGAAGCAGCGCAGCGCAGTCAGACTGCCCGCCAGGCCCAGCCACAGCACAGCGAGGCCACCTAGTGTCCAGAAGCCCGAACTACACGAGTGTGCATTTATCAGACCAGTGGTGTGTGCTACCTAGCAGGATCAGCGTTAAATGAAACTATGACGGCGGTTATCTGCTGTGTAAGTTGACTCAGGGTTTCTTAGTTGTGCAGTGCATGTTTATAATAAAGAGGGGGGGCACTGCATTCTGCCGATTAGCTCCCCGCTTTGGGAACTCACTCCCCACTGCCATTCGTTTATCGACCTCTGTCGCAGATTTTAAAACCAAGCTAAAAACCTTTTTTTACTAAGGCATTTAACCTACAGAATGCATAATGTTCTGCGTCTTTAAGTTAATGTAAAAGCGCTATATAAATAAAATGTAGTAGTATTATTATTATTATTATTATTATAAAATTAAGGATGTAAATTAACAGCCGCCCTTTGATGAGTACATAATAGTGAAATAGTGAAAGTCCAGGATTTCCATCTGCTTTAATCCGAAAGCCTGTACTCTGTGAGCAGGTTAGGTATACAGTGTAAGTTTATTGTGGCAGTATACCCCGTTTAAGTTAGCTACAATTCATAATGCCCAAAGCTAGGAAGTAAGCCTCAAGAAAGCTAAAAACTGGCTGGTAGTAACACCTCTCAGGTCTGTTTGTCACCGTCTTCATAACTCAGACAGGATCGTGGGCGTGAGCTGTCCGTCCCAGTACCCTGTGATGACAGCTGATGTGCCATATCCTATTTTCCAGGAGTGCCTACAAGAAGCTGCTGACCAGCCTGGGGGAGCGTGGGGTCGCAGAGATGGCCAGCTTAGCCCGAGACTGAGCCCAGGCGCTGCACGCCTCTCCCACAGTCTGCCAGATTCTTATCATGTGTATTTGTATATAAAGATATAGTTCTTCCTATGTGATAAATAAAACAAATTATGTCTGTTTTCGCTGAGCTTGTCGTCAGCACTGCCACCATGCACGTGAGCCCGACTGTGGGTTTGGGTTAAATATGAGTGATCAGCAAAGGTCCTACTAAGTACAACAATGTCGGTTTTAAGGTAGGCCAGGATATGACACTCAGACACGGTGATGTATTTACCAAACTTTTATGCTTGACACCATTCATACGCAAAAATCGCAGCGGTTTCTGTATTGGCTCTCAGATGAAATAATGTTTAAGCCGGGGTATTCGCTTGTCAGGAAATATGTAACATTTTTATAACATACTTTCAGGATTTCCACAAACTGCAGCAACAATAATTGCTGAATCAGGCGGAAGGCTGGGGCTGACACGCATGTACGTGTGTGAGCCCCACTTCTGGGGGAGGCGAGTAGATTACAGTGTGTCTCGCTACATGGTGCATGCCCTGTTTTCAGTCCGAGGACGGACTTTGGCCGACGTTGTTGAATCAATTATGTTCTAAACCTGTGAGATTGTAGATCTGGAAAGTCGGGTGACTGATCACCGTTGGTGGCATACAAAACCGTTAACATTAGGCTAGAGCACCAAGTCACTCAGCACATGCTGTCCTCCAGCAAAGATCTCAATAGCGCTGGGGGAGCAAATGAGGCTGCCACCTACTGCTCTGGAGGACCAACAGCAGTCTGGAGTGAAGGGATCTTTAGACAGTCCTGAAGGAGCACAGCTGATGACCTCAAGTGCCACGACCTGGTGCAGTGGGGCAGCGCGTTTGCATTTGGTGTCATCGGACGCGAGGGCTGAGGAAGAACCAGGGTCTTGAAGGTAATCTCTACCCGTGACATGTTCCATTCCAGGAAGTGTCTGGTGCCCATCACTCTTTTTGCTGTGATTTTTGCCGTCCCTGGTGGACTGCATGTGGTATGAGCTTCTCCTGCATCTGCCCTGTTTCGTCCTGAAGGGTGATAAGGCTCTCAGTCCACAAACGGCAGTTTCATTTGTTTAAAGCACACGGAAGGGCTGCAAGGAAGCATGTGTATGTATCAGGGGAGAGAGTGTGTGTGTGTGTGTGTGTGTGTGTGTGTGTTACAGAGCTCCCATCCGATGGTGTGGCATCTGCAGCGTCTGTAAGTTGGGGCAGGCAAAGTGGGGTGCGGGCAAGAAGCATCCCGCGATGCCATTGGACGCAAACGGGAGCGTGGGGCCGTAAAAGACCCCCTCCTTCCCCTCCATGCTGACATCGAGGACCTGAAGGCCAGTAGGAGACATTAATTAACAAGTGGCACTATGTTAAAGTCAGCATTAAAGTAGGACTGAATGAAGGTACGGTCACCTGGATGCAAGACAGGGGTTCATTGGTCCAGATGGAGTATCCGCCCACCACGTAAATCCTGTCACTGTGAACAGCGACCCCGGCCTCGTTTTGCCCTGCGGTGGACAGGCTGATTCAGCAGGCTTATCTCCCCTGGGGTGTCCGTGGGGCTCGGGGAGGGAGGCGGGGCCAACCTGTCAGCAGACTGAAGGCACAGCGGCTCCACTGGTCGGACTCCACCGCGTAGGAGTCGATGTGGCGCACCAAGACCCGGTCGTTGTTGAAGTCCAGGTCGTTCCCGCCCAGCACATAGAGGTGGCGCCGCACGGTGGCCATAACATGGTATACCCTCCTCTGGAGCATGGGGCAGCGAGCCAGCCAGTGGTCCTGATCCACGCACGCAAGGGGGGGTGGGGGGGAGCGTGAAGTGCAAAACACAGGACAGGGCTGAACACGAGGGTTTATACGCCCTTCAGGATGACACACTTATGTCACGCATAACCGCCTCTGTCCCATGAAGGCAAAACACAGTGACACATTTAATCGAAAACAGAGTTTTGAACCAAATCAGGTCTCTTAAGCTCGCTTTAACCTTGTGCTGAAATTTTGGTTCTCCTTTGCTCGTCTTTGAATGAACTCATCCCTTTTCCCTCAGTTTTGGTGTCAGCATAGTTACAGTGTTCGGCCTCCGGGGGCCAGTACAGCCGTCCCTAAAATCTAGGGACCGTGTGTGGTTGATATGTCCAGGGTGTGCGGTCCCCTCGCGTACCTGCCCCGGGTCATACGCCAGCAGTCTGTTTTGGTACTGGGCCGTGTTTGTGACTCCACCTGGGAGGACAGACAAGATGGTGCCATCAACAACGACCCCCTACCCCCCACCCCGGCTCCAAAAGACCTGATAACACGCATAACAAACAGATCAATGTCTGTGTGTGTCTGTGGGGGGGGGGGGTATTCATTCAGCCTGAATGTTTACCAAGACAGGGGTGAGTGTGAGGTTTGTGCTCTGCTACAGATATATTACTGTACATATCTGTTATAGATACAATACCCCTGCTAACTAACATTAGCTTACATATATTACTGTAC
>JAODKN010000134.1:12411696-12423787 GCA_026774425.1 Petrocephalus zakoni | reverse complement strand
ACCCCTGCTAACTAACATTAGCTTACATATATTACTGTACATATCTGTTATAGATACAATACCCCTGCTAACTAACATTAGCTTACATATGATATGGCGCCATCACACAGTGCTAGACAGGAACAACAGCTCTGAGGGCTTTAACATCGTCTAATGTTCGTTAGCGTCTGTTAAATTGTGAACATTACCCCAGTCAGCCTGTGCAGGAGTGTAATTAGAAATACGGGCCCTCCCACCCCCACGCCCAGGGGTGCCATAAAGGGGGTGAAAATGACCATGACTGACAGGGGCCCAAACAATTTGAAACATAGAAGCACTGGTCTAGGTCGGAGGCTTAATATTGGGGTTTTCCACTGCATCCAAGAACCGAGCCGTGTCCGACCCAGACCGCAAACTGGCGACTGTCCATCGTGACGTATGCGGGCCAGACGCAGGCTGTAACTGCTCTGACGTGACTCTGCTTACTGGCAGGGCTGAAATCCTGAGCAAAGCAAGCTGGCTGCTTCACCATTATCAGGGAGATGGTTTTTCTGCGTTGATATGTATGAAGGAAAAATGTCATATTCTATATATTACTCATTATTAGCAGTATTGCGCATTGTGATGCATTCCCAGTAGCCTCCTACTTAAAGTACTACAGAACAGCTGAACAGAATGGATTCCTAATGCAAATTTATGCATGCGGACGCTAATTCCGCTAGCGTCTGATGCTTGCCTAACACGGCGATTCTCACAGATGCGCAGGAAAACAGGGTAACTAGCACACAGTAAATCATGACATACACAGTCTGAGCAGTAAATAAGCAACACCTTTACCGAGCCGACCCTACCACGGTGGAAAACTGAAGCGAGCTGGAACCGTCTCTTTACTATACAGGTCGGGTATGGCCTGGTTCCAGTATGCCAGTGGAAAAGCAGCATATCATAGCGGCACCCCTGAATTGGCCCGGCTTCCCGCGCCGGTACCTGAAACCCAAAGCAGCCCGTCAGCGACACAGCCGGCGTGGCAGGACAGCGAGCGGTCGAACGCCTGCACCAAGGTCCACTTGTTCTTCTTGGGACAGTAGCGCTCCACCGTGGGCAGGACCTGGCCGAGCTCGTTGCGGCCGCCCGCCGCGTACAGGAAGTGGCCCAGTGACGCCAGGACGAAATGCTCGCGGCACACCTTCATCGGTGCGATGTCCACCCAGGCGTCGCGGCGCGGGTCGTAGCGACAGGCCGTGCGCACGGCGCAAGTCCGCCCCGTGGCATCCTCCGCCTCGCCGCCCACCACGAACAGGAAGTGGCCCATGACCGCCACGCAGTGGTGGCTCCGGCCCGTCGCCATGGGTACCAGCTCGCCCCAGTTTGAGGCGCCGGCCAGGTGCGCGTGCTCCTGCTCGGCGGGGTTGAAGAAGCGCAGCTCTCGGACCCGGCTCACTTCGCGCTTGCGCCCCCCCGCCACGTACAGCGTGTGCGAGCGGAACCGCGGCCGGGTGCGCGCCGTCTGCCTCAGCGGCTGGGCGAAGGTGGCCCGCTGGTACTCCAGAGCCTCGCTCACGAGCGCCGACAGCGCGCTACTGGCCTGAACCAGCGGGTGGCAGCGCGCCAGGCGATGCAGCGTCGACGTCTCCATCAGGCCGTAGCGGACGTGCTGGAGCAGGTCATCTGCATAGTGGTACCTGTGCTCCTGCTCCAACCACCGCATCACCAGCTACAAGAAGTGTGAAGAAACAGAGGGAGCGTGTGGGTGGAGGAGAGGTCACCCCTGTCCTCCGCAACGCCCCCTAGCTGTGGGCAGCATCCGCTCACAAGGGGTCCTACCAGCCAGATCTGCTCCTCGTTGAGGGACGTGAGCTGGTCGCTCTTCAGCACCTCCTTCAGCAGGCTGTATGGGATCTTCAGCACCTCCTCTTGGCTGGAGTGCTGCAGCTCGGACAGGTTCTCCACCAGGAAGCTGACGACGGCTCGCTCCAGGGCCGGAAGGTGGAAAAGGTCGGCCAGACGGTACATCTCCAGGTAGTTCAAGGTGTTCACCTCCTGGGTAACATGCACACGCCGTGATGGGGAGGAGGCTAAACGCTTCCCCAGTGCAGGTTCAGGAATTCCTTGCTCAGCACCAGTTATAAATACGCTGCCTGAGACATTCGCTGCGCCTTTTTAATCCCTGTCCTTTACCTGTTTTCATTGCATTATTCACAATACACCTGTGTGGTATTCACCAAAATTTTACAGATTCAAACATGGATTTTGCTGTATTGTACCTGACATTGTTTTACTGAAACTGGGGTGAACCAGTCAAACGACCATGTCTTAATTTTATCAATGTTGTGCTTTGTTTGCAGTCCAGTCTAAATGAAAACATGGTAAACAGCTTAGTGACAATATATCTCATCAGCAATCTCCTTCAAACAGAAACGACTCCTAAAATCAAGTCAGTCACATGATTATGGCTTGAATTTTACTAGCCAATATCATCCCTAAATCGACTGGATTTCATTTTTGTTGTGTGATTCACTTCTGCTTCAACAGTGTGCCCTAAACATTGCAGCAGTGGGCAGGTCCTCATGACACACACTGGAGGGCCTCACTGTCACCCTGCAGTACTGGGAGACAGAGCGCCACCTGCTGGCGGGAGGATCCAATCTCCCACCTGGATGAGGTAGTGAGAGCAGAGACTGAGCAGCTCCAGCAGTTGAAGGTGACTTCCTGCTGAGAGAACATCCTGGATCACGCCTGGCTCCAGGAGGACCTGAGGAGAGGAACCTGCACTAGTGACACACCTTTCTGAGTCTATGTCAACCTAGCATGCAGGCCCATGACTGCGTCAACCCAACACACCTGCCTGCGTCCATGTAAACCCAGTAAATACCCAGCATGCCTAACCCACACATCCACCCCCACCTGCCTTTCTCAGTTCAGGTATAACAACCGTCAGAATCATCACTACTGATCTCCGGACACCAATAAACAGTCCAAATATAGCCGACTGTATCTTCTGAGAAAGAGATTCACCTGTCCGGTGTAGGCGAAGTCCAGAGACTGCTTCAGACCCTCACTGGTCACTCCCTGCAGGATAACCTCCTCTGCCTCACTTTCCACCATGCACAGGCTGAACATGGCCTGGAAGCACACAACAGACATGCTGCTATATATACATTGTGCATGCAGCCAGACCGTCGCCATGGGAACGACACACTCACCCGGAAGTAGTCGCTACACGCAGCCAGGATCGCTCTGTGCGCATGGAACTTCTGCTCACCGGCAACGAGCGTGACATCGCAAAAGAGTCCGTCCTTCCTCTGATGGTTGAGTGCGGCGAGGACCGAGTCCCGGTGAGACTGAGACCGGCACAGTTTCTGTCCAGTCAGCATGTCCTGTGTGCTGTGGGACACAATCAACATTCAACTTTAAATTGGACAAATTCTCTCAAACCGCCGTAGTGCAGAGCTATGCCATACAGTGCAGTTCTTATAGATTCTCATTAATCTTTAGCTAACCAGCTGAGCCTTTATTTAACAGGACTTACATGTTTTTACATTACATCACTAAGCTGGTTAAGCACCTTATTCTGAGGTGCAGGGACTTGAAGTGGCAGACCTCGGGTTGGGTCTAATTTAGACTAGGTTTATTTTCCAAACTTCTTCAGGCTTGTTAAATAGTATATAAACTCAGAGTCACAATAGAGAGCCCAGGATGCGGTGCATTTTACAGTGCAGTCTGCTGCAATTATAATGCTTTTAAGTAATCTAGTTACATTATTACTTATATTTCTGTTATATTGTTATATTCCCTGCTGTAATATTCTATTAATAATAATATACATAAACACTACAGCGGCCTTCAGCCTGTGCTGTAATACTAGAAAAAGAACCCTTTATGCCATTAGCCTGCCTATTTACGTGTTAATTCCAAGATCTGGGCCAGCGAATACCCTGTGAAATTCAACTCCGCAGTGACCACGGATTGCCTTGATTACAGACGGCCCCCAGGCTCTCCGCTGCTCCCACAGTGTGTCCCCTGTGTTCCCCCACTGGGGGAGGCTGCCACTGACGTCGGCAGGAATTCCTCCTACATCACTCTGACCGGGTCCCTTCCATCACATTCCTCCATGGCGACGTCAGAATTTCAGGGGCTGTTAACTCCTCTGGATTTCTCGGAATACCGGGAGACGCGTCACTGTCGCACGGTGGCCTCCCTCGGGCCCTCTCCGGCTCACCGTGGCGTGCGATTTCCCGCAGTGGGGACGCCATCTGCTCACAGGTCACCCAGCTGCTGGTCATGTCCGTGTGCTGGGATGTTAAACGCTCCTCCACCCGCCACCTTGCCCCCCCCATTGCCCTGCGGTCACAGGTACTGTACTCCCCCTCTGTACAGAGTGTCACCAAAGTGACACGCCGGTGGTCACCCCCGACGCCTCTGTGCCACAGGCTGCAGTTACACAGCCAAAGGGGTGATCACTGGGGTGCTTCTGCCCGACTGTGGTCAGGGATCTCTGCTCACCCTTCCGGTTTGCCACATTCCTGAGGGATAACCCTGGAACAGCTCGGTCTGGACACGAGACCTGAAGGCGGCGCCGTGGACGCCATGGACGCCATGGACCCCGCGGACGCCATGGACCCCGCGGACGCCATGGACCCCGCGGACGCCGTGCCCTCTTTCTCCCCTGTGCTTTATCCCGTGACCTCGGTTTTGGCAGAAATTAGACCGGAGAGAGGCCACATCTTTGAGGAAGCATAGCCGCTTTCATGGTGCCTCTGTCAGTCATACAAGCACATCAGAGGCTTCTGCACATTTGGCCAGGTTACCCGGAACCCCTGAAGGGGTTAGTCTACGTCCCAGAAACACTGCTCATTATCTCCATCACAGTTGTGATCCCCCAGCAAACATTATTACCGTCAATTCCGCTCATTCAGGACTGTGTGACATTTAAGTATAAAATGTTTGCAAAAAAAATCCCATTCGTGAACACAGAAATCAGTGTCATATTCCAAGTTCATGGCATTTTTAAGACCCTTGATTAAATATATTTTCATACCAGTCATGGGCTTTTTTAAAGATAAACAAATACAATGCATTTCAGGATCCACAGGTACCATGAAAATAGAGCAATGTTGGGTGGAAGAATCAGCCTCTTCATAAGCATGCAGATTTTTGCCCCGCCCCCTCCATGCCCATTGTGTCCCACAGTGTCTGTTACTCCTTTATTGATGAACAAATGTGGATACTGGTACTGGTAACTTTCAGATACACCTTCAGTTTGTTCTTCATATTGAGCGTCTTCTGTTTTGTTACCTAGAATCATCACTGACCTGATTCTATCAGCTTAGACTGTGCTAAATAACCCCAGGTCTCCTTGGAAGAATAAAACAGCAGAACTTGCATGAAGGACAGATCATCTACAAAATAAGGTCAATATGAGCAGAACACTGGGTTCTAGTTGCCATGATAAACCAGAAAGATACAGATTCTACAGGCAGCCCTGTCATTCTTCCAGGCATTCGAAAGATCTGACTCGGGTGCAGAGGGAGGATACTGCAAAGCCAGACACCTGGAAGGGGAGGGAGGGGGCACAGACAGCATGGCAGACCAGGGACAGAGGTCACATTCATCCTGCTGAGACTGTGACCTCGCTGTGAGGACTGAGGAAAACACCAGTGACAAAACCCACAATTCACACGTTTGATAATATCAGCCAGAAGGGTTAACTCAACAGCTGGGAGGACAGGACCAGTATAAAAAAAAAACCTTGCAGCCTAAAGAGGTAGGCGGGAAAAGGAAACGGAACCGACTCGGCTAGGTGGGCAAGGGAAACGGAACCCACGCGACAAGGCGGGAAAAGGAAATTGAACCCACTCAGCAAGGCGGAAGAGGGGAACGGAACCCACGCGGCTAGGCGAGCGAGGGAAACGGAACCCATGCAGCTAGGCCCAAAAGGGAAACGGAACCCATACGGCTAGGCCCAAAAGGGAAACGGAAACGGAACCCACGCCGCTAGGCCCAAAAGGGAAACGGAACCCATACGGCTAGGTGGGAGAGGGAAACGGAACCCAAATGGCTAGGCAAGAGAGGGAAACGGAACCCACATGGCAAGGCGAGAGAGGGAAACGGAACCCACATGACTAGACGAGAGAGGGAAACGGAACCCACACAGCTAGGTGGGAGATGGAAATGGAACCCACACGGCTAGGCGGGAGAGGGAAACGGAACCCACGCTGCTAGGCTTGAGAGGGAAACGGAAACCACATGGCTAAGTGGGAGAAGGAAACGGAACCCACGAGGCTAGGAAGGAGAGAGAAACGGAACCCACCCGGTGCGGCGGGAGAAGGAAACGGAACCCGCGAGGCTAGGCTGGAGAGGGAAATGGAACCGACATGGCTAAGTGGGAGAAGGAAACGGAACCCACAAGGCTAGGCAGGAGAGAGAAACGGAACCCACGCTGCTAGGCAGGAGAGGGAAACAGAACCCACATGGCTAGGAGAGAGAGGGAAGTGGAACCCACACGGTGCGACGGGAGAAGGAAACGGAACCCACGAGGCTAGGCTGGAGAGGGAAATGGAACCCACAAGGCTAAGTGGGAGAAGAAAACGGAACCCACAAGGCTAGGCAGGAGAGAGAAATGGAACTCACGCTGCTAGGCAGGAGAGGGAAACAGAACCCACATGGCTAGGGGAGAGAGGGAAGCGGAACCCACACGGTTTGGCGGGAGAAGGAAACGGAACCCACCAGGCTAGGCAGGAGAGAGAAACAGAACCTCAATCGTACATTGAGGCCTCACTCCAGTCACTAAAAACAGGGGGAATTGAGTAAATAGGCAGAAGTTCTTATAGGGGTAACAAAAGATCATTCTGAGCATAGGCCTTGTGTAGACAGAAACCTGTCACTGAATGCAGACACGTTCTTATTAAGCACTGTATTAGAGTACCAGCAATATAATCACATAGTCACTAATGACTGGCGTAGAAGTCTCTGTTGACAAGCACAGAAGTGGAGGAACAACTTACACAAATAAACTGCATATTCTCTTCACGGTCGTCTGAACTGCTCAGTATGTCAACATGACCCGAAACGAGGCAATAAATCGGACAGGACAGAATATCTAGCCCAATTAAAGACGTGTTATTCATAAAGCTCCCGAACGAGGTCTTGTATCACAGATGTCATGCTTTACAAATCTGATGCAGTTGGACCCTTACAGTAGCTAATAATATTTTGCCGTTTGTGCAAGGTGCATTATTTGACAGCCTTTGTGGAACAGCACTGCTGTAACATTCCAGCTGCATTTCAAATGACACCCATAAAATCCAGCGTAATCTGCGTTAAACAACCCGTAACCCTACCCGTACCCGTACCCGTACCCGTGCTATAGTTGTCGGGGGTATCTTGGCAACCGGCCGAAATCACGCGGTGCTAAGAGACGAGCTGCGGCCTTACCGAAGCATCGGTACCCGGCGGATGCCGCCGCACGGATACCTGCGCTGCCTGCCTAACCCGCCCCACACCCGCAGGCGGCTCCATGCTGCAGCCCAGCGACGCGCCGCAGGCGGCACGCACCTCGGGCAGCTTTCATTCAAACGCCATTTCCACCCCGGCTCCGCTTCAGGGGAATCGGACATTCGGGGATGTCACGGTGCAGGGCGGGTTCTATCTGGCGGCTGGGTCGCTACGGACCGGAGCTGCGGTCTACGGTTGCGGCGCAGGCTTTTATTCCAGCCGAGATCATCGCCCTGAAACTCCGCCTTTCTCCATCAGTCACATGAAGTTGGCCGTTTACGCGGCAGTGCCACCTGGTGGCGGCACGCCGTCCCTCCCCGGATCGCCACTCAGAATGCATTTATAATGGGCATCTACTGCAGCACGTTACCCATGCTTCTAACTGCTTATCATAATCAGGGTCACGGGCCAGCATACTGATATTATTATTATTAGCAGCAGCTAGGTGTTATTGATGTGCCGCTCCCAGCAACAAGTGGTTGCGTAAAAGTGGTTGGAAGTTGCACACAGGGAACAACTATGCAGTGGAAGAGTTGAAGAGTAACCAGATATCGCTAATATACTGCCAAGTTTAAGCTCTCTGTGTTAAATCAACATCATCAATTGTGGTAGCTGTAATACACTATATGGACTAAAGTATTGGGCCACTTGACCATTACACCCGCAGGAACTTTTATGACATCCAATACGAAATCCATGGGCATCAATATGGAGTTGGTCCCCCCTTTGCAGCTATAACAACTGCCACTGATCTGGGAAGGCTTTCCACAAGATTTTGGAGTGTGTCTGTTAGAATTTTTGCCTATTCATCCAGAAGAGCATTGGTGAGGTCAGGCACTGAAGACCTGGCTTGCAATTTCCATTTTAGTTCATTTGAAGGGTGTTCAATGAGGATGTGGTCAGGATTCGGTGTGAGTCAGTCAAGTTTTTCAATACCAAACTCACCCAACCATGGGGGTGGACATTGTTCTGTGCACTGGGGCACAGTCATGCTGGAACAAAAAAGGACCTTCCCCAAACTATTCCCACAGAACTGTCAAAATGTCTTGGTACGCTGCCCAACCCCTAAAAAACAACCCCATACCTCCACGGCCAGACTTAACAGTTGGCACAATGCAGTCAGGCAGGTAACATTCTCCTGGCAGCTGCCAAACCCAGACTCAGCCATCAGACAACCAGAGAAGTCTAGAGGAGACGTTTCCACAGCTCCAACGTCCAGTGGCGGTGTGCTTTTCATCACTCCATCTAACGCTTGGCATTGTGAGACTTGCATGCAGCTGCTTAGCCATGGAAGCCCACTCCATGCAGCTCCCGGAACTCAATTTTCGTGAAGGGGTCAATGTCAGAGGAAGTGTGGAACTCTGCAGTTATTACGTCAACAGTGTTGGGGAATTTTACGCACTGTGCGCCTCAGCACTCGGTGACCGCGCTCCGTCACTTTACACGCTCTGCCAATGTAGGGATGAGTTTCTGTTCTTCCTAAATGCGTCCACTTTACAATAAAACGACTTACAGTTCACCGTGGAATATCTAGCAGGGAAATACGTGTCGCGGTTTCTTCTTCCCCGCCAAATGAGAGGTCAGGAGCTGCTTGTGTAGAATTCCAAGTTCAGCCTTTATTGTGACCACAGAGGTTACAGACAAGACCGGACACCCTGCAGGAGTGTGTCCAATATTGATTTACATAGATTCTTATGCATCTTCTCATCTTCCAATAAGGACTGCATCACTTAAGCATCATCATTACTTTAGCCATTCACCATCGTTGTTGTTGTTCCCTGAGCCACACCCCTCTGTGATACATTTTGCTGATTGTATTTCTAAACCGCCCAGTCTTTCAGTAAAAAATAATGGTGGTGTGAGAGTCTTTCCCACGTGCTTTAAAATGACCTTCAGTTCTTTCTTGGCCCAGTCGAGCGACTTCCTCCTCCTTAGTAGGAACACTTGGTGCATTCAACTGGCCACCTGTTGCTTAGTTTGATACAACCTGTGGCCTTCAAGATAGATATGCTACTGAGCTCATTAGAGTGGCCTTCATACAGAGCTGAATAAAATTATCAACAATAGCTGTAAGGCTAACATGAAGTACAAATACATAATTGATTACTTGTGTTGATTACATCATGAGACAATAATCAATATGCATTCTAGTAATATGCTAATGATTACATCCTGTTGATGTTATACTACTAAATATTACACAATGCAAGATAATATTCCATATATGTGGCTTCCTATGACAGTCCCACGCTTGAATTCAACTGAATTGAGCTCTTCCAAAACGACCCACTATTTTATCCACCCGTAACAATGGGTTTGAAGGAAGCACTTGAATTAAATGACTGAGAGTTCAATGTCTCTCTTTATTCTACTGCTTTGCGTTAATTCCGCATTCCATAACTTAAGTTGTGCGGCCCACCGAAATGTCATATGCATTCACATCAGCCTAAAGCTGCACTTCCTCTATTATTAGCTCGAGTGCCGTGAGACGCGCGTCATGAAGAGATCCCCGAGCACGCACGCGCATGCGCGCGCACACACGCGCGAATCAGAGTTTTTATTTTTAATGAAAACGTGCGATTTCTTTGTAACGAGTTGAACTATTAAATAAAAGGTAGATTATCACTAAACCACATACAGATTATCACATTTCCCTCCTGCGACTTTACTCTGTATTACTCATACAGAGCCATCCAGAGCATCACATACCACTTATACTAAATTCGAGAATGATCTCACTCAAAGTGATTCGGAAAAGGTTAACTATAATCCCGGGGCGGTGGGTGAGATACAAAATCAAAGGGCAACGCGCACCCTTCAAAATGATTTCTCGGAATAATGATCGTCAGTTATGATCAGACAAAACTACTGTTTCGTGTCAATGCATGTTGTCTGTATGTCTGTCGTTATTTGACTCAAGGAACCTGCTTTGCACAATATGCTCCATGTTGCCCGTATGCTCTACACAAAAGTGCCAGCTAATATACTATTAAACTTTTCCAATGACAAGTTATAACGATATGTATGCATGTTGCGTCTCTTAGCCCTGTGTGGGGAGCCCGCTGCAGGTATAGCCTACCGCTTTGCATTTGTTGGCATCTTAATAAAATGATAAGCTTCGAAAGGCAGACAGAAAAGAATGCTACCTGACAGAAGTTGTGATTTCCTGTGTCAATTTCGGATAGCAAAGATGAAAACTGCGGTCGACGAGTTTTATCCAAAACACACTTCATACACGCCTTAATCAGCATTTCGGAAAATGCAGGTTAAACGAGGCTATACAGTCCAATGACCTAAACAAATCACATGCAGGTCTGTTTTGGTTTGGTGTCCACCTCGTTAAGTTTACAGAACCTGCACCCTAAGCACGGCGACTTGCGGGGCAAGTACAGGGGGGATTTTGGTGAGTGGTATGCAAAAAAATTCCGCAGTAGTTTCGCATGACGTATTAACATCCGCTCTTAACCAAGCGGTGGGAAGGGGCGGGCGACATCACCCATACGGGGAAATCAACTAGTGATCTCCCTTCCACAACTAAAGAGAAGAGCCATGGACAAATTCAAAATAGTGAGCGGTTTCGTGCAGAAACAGCAGACCACCCTGGGCTTCAGCTTGGTCGCGTTGCTGACGGCGGGCGGAGAGCAGATCTTCTCCACCGTGGTCTTCAAGTGTCCCTGCAACTCCTGGAACTTCGCGTACGGGAGCGTCTTCCTCTTCGTCCCTGCCTTTGTGCTTCTTGCCATCGGGTACATTTTAAACAACAAGACGTGGAGGCTGTTCACGGGTCTATGTCAAGGCAAACAGCAGCAATGCCGCTTCAGATACGCCTGGGTCGTGGGGCAGGTGCTCCTGCAGATCTCCATCAGCGCGGTGGTCGCTCCCGTCAGCTGGGTGGCAGTGGCGCTTCTCAACGGCGCTTACTTCGAGTGCGCCGTGACCGGGGTAAACGCGACCCTTTTCAGGGAGCACCTCTGCGCTGGGAAGACGAAGGGCTGCATGGAGGAGCTCTACCTGTTCCCCTGTGGGAAAGGTTCTGTGCCTTCCAGCGAACGCGATGATGTGCTGCTTGGCATCCGTGCGGAGTCACAGGTGAGGTGCATGTAACTGTCCTACTAATGCTGAATGGGAGATAGCCTGGATGACTGATGTAAGCTTAAAGATCAAAGTCAAATAGGCCTGTAGTCAATTGAAACACGTGTACATTGATTTCATGATGTAGGAAAGACGGGAAGGTTTTATTTAAAATGTGATTGTATACGTTTCTTTTGCCCTCCAAAAGCAATGAAAACTATTAGTAAGTAATTACTATAGTAGCTTAAGTAAAGAGAACTGATAGAAAATAAGCTGAAATCCGAAAAATTATCTACCCATCCATCCATCCATCCATCCATTCATTCATTCTCTAAACTCGTTTGTCCTGTGCAGTATCCCCGGGGGTCCTGAGCCGATCCCGGAAATTGCCGGTGCACAAGACAAGGACGGGGCACCAAGCGGGGCACACACACACACACACACACACACACACACACACACACACACACACCTATCTTTATGGGGACGCTCCATTCATTCCTATGGGCATAACCCTGATCCCAACTATGACACCCTTAACCCCTAC
>JAODKN010000134.1:12389367-12399574 GCA_026774425.1 Petrocephalus zakoni | reverse complement strand
GCATCACGACAGGTTACGCTGTACCGCGAGAAGTCGCCAGCCTACATGTACAAAAGCTTGTTTATTAAAAAAAAAAAACATTATTTCTACAGAGCTTCAGTTGTAGTCTTAATACTTGTGTGTGTATGTAAGTATGTATGTATATGTGTATATTTGTGAATGATCTATATGTGTGTCATGTAAATTAGTATTGCTATAGTGTGTGTTGTGCCTGTTATTGCACACCTTGCATTACTGTGTTGCCACATATGTTTGCTGCTTTAGAACATGTTTTACTTTTTAAATTTGCTACATGTATATTAGTAGCAAATTAGCAGTTTATCAAATTAGCAGCAAAGCTCATAGAATACTGAAGTTTGGTCTGTGTAGCAAAAGGAGGAAACACAAGCAGCCTGTTCCTTCGCTTAAAACAAAAAAAACACCCATGTCTGTGTTCAGTTACTCTGGATAACACATCATTTAAATATTTCACTGTATGTTTTAGTAGCAGTGGGTGTGTTGGTGCTTTCATTTGTGTGTTTTCATGTTCCCTGAAACAATTTGGCTCACAGCTACCATGTGACCACAAAAGTGTGCTTCTTGAGGTACAGCAGAACTGGTCATTTGGATTTTGTTGTAGCATGTTAGTTAATATCAAGATCTTCTGCGAAATAAATCCTGCTGATGCTCAACCCCTGTCTCCCAATTGAAAGTGATACATTCCACTCAATATTTTTGCCGTGAGCTAGTGGGGCAGACTGTGGAGTAATGGTGAGGGACATAACTGAAAGGTTGCTGGTTTAAGTCCCTAACCTGCAAGTACCGCTGCGGTACCCTGCGCAGGGTACTACCCCCAACCACTGCTTCCCGGGCGCCGAAATGGCTGCCCACTGCTGTCACAATGTTAAATGGAGAGGACATATTTTGTTGTGTGCTGTGGTGTATCAACAATGGCAATTGATCACCTTTCACCTATTATTATTATTGTAAATTTTCTTCCCAAATTGGGGAAAAAAGTAATAATGTAATATAATAGTTACCGTCCAGCATGATGTTAATTTTAGGTGAATTTTACCCACCCCTACAATCCATGCTTGTTTCTGCGGGGCTGGACTTCTGTGGGATGTGCCTCGCCAGAGAGTACATCTCTGTGGGGAAATTGGGATGTGTGGCCGTTGGACCAAAGTGCACTGAATAAATGAAGGGCTTTTTAGTGCTCGTTTGTCAGATGGTCCTATGAATGTCATTCCTCAGGCTACTGAAAACCTGGGCATGGTGATGGTGTTCACGCTAGTGAGTGCCGTGCAGGAGAGGCTAAATGAAATCGTAGACCAAATTAAGAGCAGACGAGAGGAGGAGAAGAGAAGAAAGGAGATGGAAGCTGAAGAAGCCGAGAAGGTCTGTACCGCCGTCGTTCCTCTTTTTGAAATCGCCTGCCAGCTGAGGGCTGTCAAACTGTTTGTCCATGTGCATAAAATTCTGTGCTGAACTCCCTGTTTGGTGGTATGCAGGTGGCCTTCCAAGGTACCGTTGTGACGATTGAGAACTTCCTCTCGTGGAAGGCGAAGTTTGAGCAGGAGATGGCCGAGCTGAAGAGGAAGAAACAAAAGGAAGAGGAGCAGTCAGGAAAGGCCAAACTTACCGGTGCGAGTGTTACACCGATTACTGAAGCAATGCTGCCATCTCCTGGACGGAGGGCTGCAGTGACTTGCTTTTATAATTGGCATAGTAGTATTTTGTGCTTCCTGCCACTGGAGATCTCAGGGACATGGACTGCTTTGCTCTCCAGTAGGAGTGCCGCTATTCAGCATTAACATCTGGGTGTTAGTAATGCAGCGATTGTCTTATTTGTTGCTTTTTATAATCAAACACTCTGGTAATGCTACTATTTCTGTATTAATGTTCAGTGTGCTCTAGTAGTATACTGTGTAGATCTGCAGAGGTCGTCTAATTTGTACTCTTCTTAAATAGGAAAACAGCTGTTTGAAAGAGACCATAACCTTGATACATCTGACATTCAGTTCCTGGAAGAAGGTGAGGTTAAAATGACTATTGGTCCAAGTCATCGATCCAAATGTTTTCTTGTGCATTTCTGGAGTCTGCCAGTTAAGAGAGACCCAGAGTGAGCATATTTTTGTAACACTCACGTACTGTATTTTTCTCCTCAGCTGGTAACAACGTGGAAGTGGATGAGTCCCTCTTTCAGGACATGGACGATTTGGACCTGGAAGAGGACGACCCTGACTTTGATCCTCTGGACCTGGGGAGTGATGAGGATTAGGGCTGGGGACTTGAGCGGAGCCTGACATCATGAGTCAGTCTGACCCATGTCTCCCTCCAGCTGCCTGGATCCCTGAAACCATCTTCACCTCTGGATTCAATAGAGACTGCATACATAACACCAAATATTAAATTCAGATTTTAAGTTAGAAATTTGTCTCATTATCCTGAATTACCCCGAAAGGTGGGGAGGGGTATTTGGCTTGGGATGCCCCTGGGGGAAGTTTTGTGCGTTTCCCTCCGATGGCTTTAGTCACTGTAGGGACAGCAGTTTTTGGTCAGTTCAAAATTTGAGTGAATCAGCTGAAGTTCACCCGATGGTCCAGCAGAGGGAGACATTGCTCTGGATGTCTTTCCCTCAGTTTGTATTAAACTCATATTTTCTCAAAATAATGTGATATTTTTTCCCTCGATAGATAACTATGATTTGAAAAGAACATTGTGTAGCATACGTCATCAACAATGCATATCGAATGCAATTTTTACTTAACCATTATGTATAAAATGTCATGTGTATGCAGGTGTGGTGCTGTTTGAATTAGTGACCTATTTGGACTTGGAGTACCAGTTGAGATGACCGGTTAATTGACGGAAACCAAGTGCGTTGCGAGCGGGGGGGATGTGGGTTTGACAAACCCCGACGTTTTCTGGAACACGACCCCCCCCCCCCACAGGGAAGTGCATGTCTGCTACAGTGCTAAGTAATGACCTGATCATTTACAGGACTTTATCGATCATTTGCAATATTGTAAAAAAAGAAGGTAACTAGTGAGTTAAAGGACTAATGAAAAGAGCAAATCAATGATCATGTACAGGACTCTTGACAATGGAGTAGAACACAGAGCCCATCCATGCATGATAGATTCCAAATGATGTATAGCAGTGTTTCTCTACCCAGAGCTCAGGGAGCCCCAGACGGTTTACATACCGGGCTGTCTGGGGGTCACTCAGGACTGGGTAGAGAAACTGATTTATAGCTACTGGCAGTTTCCAGGATCAGGGCTCTTGAACAACAGACCTCCGTCCCAAGTGTGTTGTTGGGTTTCTGTAATTCTTGTTTCTGTATGTACTCCTTTCTTACCTTTGGCCCCATTGACATTAGGTCATTCTTTCAGCTAATAGTCAGAAACCGCAAACCATCATTCTGTGTTTTCTAACAAAATCCGGTCAAAATGTGGAACGTCGTGTCTGAGTCAGTTAACACAAATACAAATGGGAGTGGGTAGGTGCGTAGCTAGAAATTCTGGAGCCCCTGGCAAAATGCCACCTTGGGTGCCCCTGGGGGGAGTTGTCCCTTTAATCTGCCAGGGTATCTATGCCCCTTCGTTGCCCCAGCAGAGGGTGTGCTGGGGTTATTGCAGGGCAGCGGCCGGCGTGGTGTGGGGCAGGGGACAGTGCCAGTATGTCAGGCCTAACTTATCGCACAAAGATGAAGAGAGACTACAAACTGGAACACTGGGAAGATCTCAAATTGCCGCGCGGAACTCTCTGTCCAAATGCCTGGCGTCGCGCAAATAGAAAGGCAAAGGTGCCGGTAGCCTTGTCCGGCAAACCTTATACGCTTTGAGGAAAAAGGGTTTTTTGCATTGAGAGGGCAAATTCAGACATTGACTGTGGTGTTCCTCGTGCACACTAGTCAAACCAAAGAGGAACTAGGAGGGGCTACGAAATCCTGCAGTGTAAATATCAGAAGAGGAAGTGTAGTAGGTATGAACATTCATTCTGATTGCCAGGATGACCCTTTCTGCAGGGATTATTCAGAGACAAGTTTTAACGTAATGTACAGTGGGGGGATGGTTGATATCTTACTGTGATTACGGCAGATGTTGGCACCCTGCTAAGTCTAAAATGGCAATCCTTAAGTAAAATTCATGGGCCAACAGGAATCGAAGGCAGACTGCAGCCAATGGAGTTATTAGGTTTGTTGAACGACAATTTTGCCACACAGGTAAAATACATATTAGATACAAAATATGACTGACATTTGTATGTAAGTTCCATCGGGATGTATTCCTACTGAGAGCATAATAAAATCATGGAAGCCCAGGCTCTAAAGATCAACATTCCAGTTGGAGTTTATTTAATAATTAGCCGTCCTACTTCATTTACATTTCTATATTTAGCAGGCACTCTTATCCAAGGCGATTTACAATTGAGAGAGTAGGGTCAGTCAGTCCCCAGAGCAGTTTGGATTAAGGGCCTTGCCCAGGGGTGCAATGGTGACATGGCTCTGCTACAGTTATCTTCCAACCTACATGAAAAGATTTGGCGCAGATGTATATTTGAGCTGTCATGGGTGTCACTTGGCAGTGACATCTTTGATGTCCCACACAAAGCTAAGTGGTACATTTTTCATCTCCTCCTGGAAGATGCGGTCAAATCTTTCACTCTGGGCCACTGTGAAGTGGTTCTTCCAGTCACCAATAGTCCCTGTGCCAGGAATAAAAGTGAGCAGCGTCTAAGCAAGGGAAGGGATACCCTTCTGCAATTTTGCTCGTCGGTTTATTTTGCTGATGTGGAGGACATGAAGGTGACAATCTGATTGTCGTGCTTGACTAGAAATGTCTTAAAGATTGACTCGTGGAATGTGATGGGCCGGTTAGTGACCACTGGTCTAAGGGGTAGATTGGGCTCTTTGCCAAGCTGCACAACGCTACAAAGAAGCTTATGTTTAGCTTCCCAGCCTTTCTCACTTCCCTTTGTGAATTGGTCTGTGGGTGGAAGCTTGCTGTTCACTAATCATATGATGTTTTCACAATTGGTGTTAGTCTACAACAGATCTCAGCTGCTGATCGGCACATGCTGTTGGGCTGGGTCACTATCGGCCTTTCCAGTCTTTTGTAACAACGTATCTGTGGAGTTATAGAGTGCTGGCTTTGTGACCTGCTGGGCAAATTGCATGCAGTCCTTGTGTCGTGGTGCATGCTGGACCCTCCTCACCTTTCCTCAGGAAAGACCCTTTCTGCTGATTGAAGTATTTCTTAGCCTGCATGTGGTTGACTGATGGATTCTTGCTCATGCTGTCAAAGGTACTGTGCAACACCACATTGTCTATCTGCGAGGAGCTCAGGTCCCTGCCCAGAAAGCAGCAGATCCGCTCCACCACTGCTCTTGTGTCCTGCAGACACAATATTGGAACTGAGAATTCCAGAAACAAAGCTGTCCTACAATTAGCAGCATGTTCCATCCATGATACAAGCATGAACATCAAGCTGTTTTTAAGTGATGCTTACTTGCCTCAATCAGTGCAAATTTCATGTGTGCATATATATATATATATACACACACACACGCATATATATATGTCTATTTATGTATATATGTGTGTGTGTATATATATATACATGTGAAATTAGCACTGATTGAGTCAGGTTAGCATCACTTGAAAAGAGCTTGATGATTGGTATTGATATGCCATTATCTGTAAAAACATTCATACATACTGACATACTGTACACTAATAGACAGCATGTACACTAGTAGATTGCTCGTTGTGTTTACATACTGACATACTGTACACTAATAGACAGCATGTACACTAGTAGATTGCTTGTTGTGTTTTCCCAACCAGTCTTGCTTTTCAGGCTCACCTGAATCATCTCCTCATAGGTGATGTAGAGGAAGTCCATCTCATGCCTGTGCTGATACCAGGTCTTGATGTGCTCAAACCAACTACTTGCAAACACTGTAATGCAAGGGTCACACACAACCATGCAACAGCATACTCAGCATGGCATTGCATCACCCCAATACCCAAAGTCAGGCTGCAGACCTTTCAGTGTCATACGGGATAAGATGTTGATATGCTTTGCTTTTACCTTCTCCTTGCAGAAATTTCTCAAAGAAGTCATTAAAATCCTTGGGCGTCTCCACTATATTGGCATAAGTGTGGAAATGAAAGTAAGACACCAGGACATCCTTGGGGTTTCTGGCCACATAGATGACCTGAAAACAGAGAAACGTCCCAATGAGATCCATGATACAAACATCTTGTACCTCCATGGTCTCCTAGTCCTGCAGTCCAAGCCTCTGCTTCTCGGCACCTTGCCACGTTTCTTTGCGAGTTCTCTTGGGAGCAGCTTGTAAGGCAGGTGTGAAGTGTGTAACCGCGGGGAAGCAGCAGTGGTAAATTTCTCCTTGCCGCGCCAAATCTCAATCCAGGGGACTTGTACCGATAACACTTGGTTGGGGATGGCTGTGATATCTCCCTTAGCCTCAATCATTATCAGGATCTGCTGCATCCACGTTGTTCCTGCAAGACAGGTCAGCAGGAAGGGGTCAGCATGACGCGCCCCGTGATTTCGCCGAATTCGACGTGTCCCTGGATCAACAAGGGGGGGACTTGCGTTTCAATACTTTAACCAGCAACAGTCTTCACTGTATGACATCACCACATTGGTCCAATTTTTTTTCTCATTTTCAAAGCTTCCAGCCACTGAGCCAGGGTATATCTATAGCTCAGCAGGCTAAGCCCCTGTTCCTAAGATCAGAAAGTTGCTGGCTTAAGTCTTGCTGTTATTATTATTATTTTTATCATCATCATCATGAAATAAAGACATGCCCTTACACTGCTTCATGTAGCCTTTGCATGTTCCTCTGTTTAGTATCTCTTAACAAAAGACATACATAATAAAATGGGTACTTTACAAATCTGGGCACCGTGCCGCTTAACAGAAAACAATAGTCTTAATTCATTTTTATTAATTTGGTAACATCATACAATGAGGACTGTTATTGGTTAAAGACATAAAATGCTGGTCCCTCACTTGTTGACCCAGGAACGCGCCAAACTCGACAAATTTAAGGCTGTGCTCAGCACAGTTTTTCCGTATCACAGGGTACATGCTATGCTACCTCAAGCAGAAATGTTAACTCAACCTGAAGGGCAGTAAGGAAGAGATTAGGCAGAGTAAGGAAGTCAAAGAGATGGGAACAGGATTGTTTATGCTCAGCAGCATCGGTTTCAGATCCAGACCTGACTTTGGGTAGGACAACAGAAACACATCCGAATGACGGATTTCCCAGTCCTTTATCTGGTCCACCTCATCGGGAAAGTGCATCCCGGTAATTAAGTTGAAGTCTTGGAATGAAAACAATTTATAATCTGGAGTCTCATTTTCAGGAACAGGGGTATCTGGGGGAAAACATTAACCTTGTAAATGGCTTTGGAGAAGAGCAAATTAATGAATAAATAATCATCATCATCTTCAAGGACAGCAAACTTTTTAGATATTTTTTATAAAGGATGCGACTACAGATTCTAGAACATTAAGATTCTTACAGTTACCAAGTGTCAAATTCTTTTAGAAAAATTATTAAGCAGACTATTTCCTTTTACATAGTTTGGAATGAAAGCAGTAGAACATCACGAATACGGAATACAGTTTCTCAGAGAAAGCCTGTTCTGCGATGAGAGCACCGTATGCTCCTACCTGCCATCCTCACCAGCTACTGCTTGTGTCCAGTTACGATAGGGACAGAGCCCTTGCCCTTTTAAGTATCAAGTTAATATAGGAAGGGCTCTGGTAAATAATCCAGCTATGGATGAAAATGACCCTTGGCCAGTTCTCAGTGGAGCCTAACAGGCTAGGGCAAAGTACTTCATGACACGCCTGACATGGTTAGAGTTGGCACATCGCTATGACCACTGTTGCCCATTCTAAATAAATGTCAATAAAACTTAATCATGGCAAAAACCAAATTGAATTCTTATATTTTTTAATAATTTTTATACTAATTCTTATATTTTTATATACAGTATCTATGATGTATGCCCCAAACACTGCACTTTGGGAAGACTTTATTGAAATTTATTCTCATCACTGACATCCTTGGTGATGTGTCTGCCTTTTGAGTTGGTCTTGCTATGAAGCACATTTGTGGACTGTTCTAGTTTTAAGGGAATGTGATTGTGGTAGTTCTAAAATTCTAAAACAAAACTCTGAAATACAAGGCTTTATATCACATATATAATACATGTATACATTCTCCTAGAAGCAGGTCTGAAGTCCCATGAAGCTTGGAAGAACCCCATCATTAATGAAAAGCAGGGAAGAACCAGGCTGGAGTCCTCATGTCCTTCAGGTGTCACAGGAAATGACACCATGTACTGTAATGGTTGAAGCGCGTAATAGGTTTGCATTTTGAATGTCAAATGAATGTTGAATATTAAACTAACTTTACCTCGGTGACAGGAACACCATTCACGTACAGCAATTCAAGTACATTAACATTAATAATTTGGCAACTCTTCTTAATGTTTTTGGACAGTGCAAGCCACTGCAGCCCAGCAACAGAGCCACGGTCAAATAAAATGACGAAGCATAATTAGAGCATGCAAAAAAAGGGAATAGAAATAGAAAGCTGGAAAAAGTTATGGCGCTTTTCCACTGGCATGCGGGAACCAGGCTGTACCTGAGCCGTACCGCGAGGACAGACTAGTTACCGCGCGGTTCCAGCTCGCTTTGGTTTTCCGTTGCAGGGTCAGCTCGGTAAAGGTGTTCTCTGCAGGTTTGGAGAGCGTCAGTGCTTATTCACACGGTGTACACCATGATTTACTATATGCTAATTTAAGTAAGCAAGTTTGTGAGAATCACCATCTTATGTTAGTAAGAAACGCTAATGGAATTAGCATTTGCTTGCATACATTTGTATTACAAATCCATTCCATTCAGTTTTATGGGATCATCGATGTGTCACGGCGTGCGATACTATACTAATAACAATATATAGAATATACTGCAACTGGTATCTCTATGCATCTCGACCAATCAGATGATGGTGAAGGAACCAGCTCCATTTGTTCGGATTTCGGCCCACGTCAGCGTGGGTACAGCTTAGGTACTGCTCGAATAATTTACAATGGAACAATTTGCGGTGCGGCTCGGTTCTTGGTGGTAGTGTAGAAGTGCCATTAGAGTTACAGCTGCCTGGGAAAGGCTCCAGAACCCTCGGCAACCCTGACCAGCACAAGAGGTTAGAAAATGGAGCAAAAGGACAGTAAGTTATCCATGTAGAACATAACAGATAAGTGCAGGATATCATTAACCTTCAGTGATAACCAGCTATGTATTTCTAACCAAAATTTGGCGGAGACAGGACATGGAAAGGACAAGTGTTGTAGTGTTTCCAAGCTGAGTCACAAAAAGAACACAGGTCCACCTCAAATTTAAACCTTTTTTTTTTTTATTCTGCCACCGGGTAAATATTGTTAATTATTTTGAAATGTGTTTCTTTAACTTTTGGGGAAACAGGCCACTTAACAAATTTAGAAAAGTCCTTTTCCATAATTGACTGATCCCCATTAAAAACTTGCAAATGCTGTCCTGAGGGAAAATCATGGAAAAGAATGAATTTAAAATTTGCTCTAATAACCTTATTGTTACATTTACTATCATTTAGATTACAATTACCAATTTTTAAGTTTGGCAACGCTGGCTTGACTTCTGAATATTTATAACATGACGTTGTAGAATAACTGTCATAATACCAATGGGATTGCTTGACAAACCTGCCTGTATTCTTTTTGAGTACAACCTAATTTAAATTTCTTCAAAAAGGACATATAATCTAGCAGATTACCATCTGAGTCCAACAAATTAGTTACAAACAAGATGTCCCCCTCAAACCAGTTTCTATTAAATTATGACTTTCTATTAACAGTTATGAACGCTCCACCATAATCCCAGTCCCCAAGAAACCCTCCATCACTGGACTTAATGACTTCAGACCTGTTGCCCTGACATCGGTGGTCAGGAAGTCCTTCGAACGTCTGGTGTTGGCCCACCTGAAGAACGCCACAGGACACCTGCTGGACCCCCTGCAGTTTGCCTACCGGGCAAACAGGTCAGTGGATGATGCAGTGAACATGGGTCTGCATTACATCCTGCAACACCTTGACCGCCCTGGGACCTATGCAAGGATCCTGTTTGTGGACTTTAGTTCGGCG
>JAODKN010000134.1:12332696-12347735 GCA_026774425.1 Petrocephalus zakoni | reverse complement strand
AACTTACCACAGCGTGAGTCAAAGGGAAATCTTTCAGAAATCTTAAAAATCTTGCTGCTCCCTGGAGTGATTAAATACTTTTTTCCCTGTCTCTCGGGGTAGGTCTTATCAGCAGAATCAGAAATCATTTAGTGTTGCAGTTTGCGTAGAAATGAGCTTTGCCATAAACATTCTACAAATTAGTTTTCTTAGCCCTGATAAGCAACAGAGCAAGGCACATGCACAGCAAGGGTCCCATCTGACCAGCAGAGGCACTTTAACATGGTCAGAGGCTCTTGGGTGTTTTGAGTTGTTAAATGCTTGCCGGGGGGGTTAAATTTTATTAAACAAGGTTGGTTAGGTCCCTTTATAGCGGAGGTACTTGGGCTTCAGTTGAGGTCAGTTCATGCATTAAAGTCCCCCAGCTGACCTGTAACTTACAAGCACCGGTTATTTTAGAAATGCAGCCTGTGGATCAGGCTCTGGTAAAGGCAGATTTCTGGCCATTTCCGTCACCTGTGATGCTGCTTGGTGTGGTGAGGCTCCCATCCGACTTTGTGATGGCGAGACAGGGTAAATAATGGCAAGGAAGCCTTTGCTCGTGTGTCAATGCGACGTGGGCCTCTCTACGGGCTACGTCCGCTGCTACCAACGCCATTTCACACATGCCTTACAAGCGAGTAGCGTCTTACTGCATCTACAGTCATAATGTTTTCCAGGAGTGAGTCAGGGAATGATTTAAGCTGGATATTTGGGTCGGTCTTCTACTTAGAGTTGTCTGGTTTTCCTGCCCCTTTGACCACCTTTTTCCGTCCCTCCTACCCACTCTATCTCACACCTGGTCGCACAAAAAACATGAAACATGCACATACTACGGAAGCCAAGGACAGCTGTGCTTGCAAGTACCTTCTTATGCCGTTCTACCTTGATAACAAGATAATTATCTTGATTGATATACAAGCAGAGCCCAAGTTACGGACGAGTTCCGTTACGAAAGTCTGTATTTGAGACATATTTGTAGGTAAGTCAGAAAAATAATAATACAGCATATAATAAAAAATAATAATAATACAGTAATAATAAAAGTAATTGCATACCGTAATGTACCTCGAGCTGTCGAACCGCCAAAGCCGAGCAAATGTTTTCGCAAGCGTCACAAAATAGTGCACACATTTGTTATTAGGAACCGTTTTTATATTTTTAATAAGCTTGATGACAGTGTATTTCCAAGTTTGAGTTGTCCGTAAGTCAGATGTTTTGACCATTCACAGGTTCTGTAGTATGTGTGTGATACAGAACGCCTGTGCTCGCAAATATTTACTGCCATTGTTTTGCGATAAGGAGGTGATTATCTTGATGGATATACTGTTCATGGCTTCTCTAGTATGTGCATGATACTAGATAGCTTGTTGAACACAGGGGTCCTCCTTTCTAGAGTCAGGCCGGTAGTCATCCTACTCATAGTCCAGTGCTTATTCTTCTAATGGTCCTCCCTGCAGGTCCCCTGCTGGTGTCTCTCACCACTTTGATCTTGGTCAGATTAGGGTTGAGCTCCCACTGGGTCTTTCATAGCTTCTCAAGCTATTGGCAGATGCTGCTGACCCAAGACCCACAACTACGCCATCGACACGGAGACGTGCGTAGCTGTGGGTCACACTGCTTCCGGGGACGGTCAGTCGTCTACTCAACGCTAAGCGGGAAATCGCACGAGGGGTCCTCAAGACTTCCGGCACGCAGCTCGAGCAGGAGTGGCCGACGCGTCGCCAGCCCCGCCCCCGGGCCTCACTGCACACGTGCGACCTTCCGCTGCACGGAAAATCGAAAATAAAACTCGACTTTGTATTCTGCTTTTGATCTTCTCGACATCTCCCGGGCCATTCATCACTCACGTCACCCTTCGGGCCAAGAATCCGGGGGAAAGTAAAAAAGCAAGCTTCTGGGGGCAGTGCCGATCCGTCCTCCCACGCGCCAACGCACGCAGGTTCAAACACATAGCGACTGAACCCCAGCGAGGAGGGACTGAGTCATTATCGAGGCGACCAGAGGCCTTGGGAAGCGGCCCGGTGAGCATGCATGGGTGTGGGAACAAGCGCTGCGGTCAGATGCCACCGATTCGGGGGGTCTTTGTGTGTGTCCGCACCAGCATTTATCTCTTCTGTTATTCTGGCCATTAAACTAACTGTGGAGCAAATTATGATCGTTTTGGGCATATTTCAAGGCATGCATATTTATAGCAGCCCCACTTTTCTATTCCCCTTTTAAATCAGCTACTTACTGGCTTTTTTGACCATCCGTGTCACAAAAACACAGCAAACACTTTCTGTAAATATATATAATCAGGTTTAAGTATGTGGTGGCAAAATTGCTGCACCATTACTATTATGCAAAAAACAGGAATGAGCCTCTTTTCAATTACTATACAAAAAAAACAGGAATGAGCCTCTTTTCAATTACTATACAAAAAAAACAGGAATGAGCCTCTTTTCAATTACTATACAAAAAAACAGGAATGAGCCTACAAAAAAACAGGAATGAGCCTCTTTTCAATTACTATACAAAAAAAACAGGAATGAGCCTCTTTTCAATTACAATACAAAAAAAACAGGAATGAGCCTCTTTTCAATTTGACATGGGCTAAAAAATGATCTTTTGGCAGAGAAGTCCGATGAAAAGGGAGGAGAAAGTTAGATATGTCAACATCATTGTTTTTGCAGGTACTGTAGATGATAAACATCTGATGACTATCTGTCTCGAGTGGACGCAGGACTGAGTATTCGGAAATGGTGAATAAGTGAATGTTTGTTCTTTACTTTTGAGGGTGAATTGATTAGTGTTTGGCAGTTGGAGGAAAACCAGAGGAAAACCCTAGATGAGATGCCAGTCCAGTTCACCTAACCACATTTTTTAGATTGCGGGAAGGACCCAGAGTTCCTATGAAAAATGTATGCAAACACTGAGGGAATGCCAGAATAATGCACGCTGGTACTGTGAGTGCCTGGGGAAACTGGATTAGGGAGCAGAGCTGTGTGTGTTTGGGAAAAGTCAGTTAGGGCGAGTAATTGTGAGTGTTTGGGGAAACTGAATTGGGGAATGGAACTGTGAGTCTTTGAGGAAAGTGAATTAGGGAGAAGAAATTCGAATGTTCGGGGAAACTGAATTGAGGATTGGAATTGTGCGTGTTTCGTGAAGCTGAATTTAAGGGGCATTAGTGTGTGTGTCTGAGGATAGTGAATTAGGGAGTGAGACTGTGAGTGTCTAGAGGAACTGAATCAAGGAATCCCTAATGCTGCTGGTCCATCCCCATCTGTTTTTTACATCTATTTGTGTAACTTTTAAGCCTCACTCACCCCGCAGTCATTACTATACCTTTATTTTTCGGAATGCTTCACCCTAGACTGCTTGTGTACATGTGCATGTGAATGTATTCCTGTGACTGTCTGCCTGTGTTCTAGTGCAAGGCGCATCATTCCTTACTCACCATGCTTCACGTGGAAGGTTTTGGATCATTCTGACGTGCAAGCAGGCATGCAGTCTGTAAAAAGTGAATAATTCATAACTATTTGCTTTTACTTTGCCTGGGTGACCATTACTCACCCACCATAAAATGCTTGATCCATACCTATGTGCGCTTGACGCACATCCGTTTAAATGTTTGCAGTCATTTATGCATTTCTAATCGACCAACAAATCATCAACGTGTGATGTGCAGGAAGAAAATGTAATCTTGATGTTAATGGTTAATGCTAAACTCCATAAATTCATGTTTCATCATCATCATTTTTATAGCACTGTTTCCATGGCCACAGACTTTAGCCTGTTCTAGGGATCCCCAGACATTTCCAGGCTAGCTGGATGATATAATCCCACCAGCATGCCCTGGGTCTCCCCTGTAGCCACTACCCAGTGGGACATGCCTAGAACAGCTCTTTTGGGAGCCAACCAAGGTGGCATCACAAGTTACCCGAACCACCTCAGCTGACTCCTTTGGATCCGAAAGGGCAGCTGTTCTATTTTGAGGTCTCTGAGGATCTCTGAACTTCTCACCCTGTCACAGTGTGAGTCCAGCAGCCCCGCTCGTCTATTGACTTCGCTTCCACTTCCCCACCACAGATCTACTCAATGTCCTTGGAAGTAGAGCTACTACGTTGCTCTACTGCGTTGCTCTACCTGCCGATATCTTTCTTACCATGATTTTTGTACAACGTTGCGAGGTGTTCAGACTCCTCCTACTAGTATAGGCTCCCTCCTCTCCCTTGGGTTTGGGGCAGCTTGTGGCTCAGTAGGCTAAGCTTCTGAGCCTGCGATTGCAAAGTCTCTGGCTTGTGCCTGGCCTGAACAGAACAGGCATGTGTGTCTGTGGGCCCTTGAACAACCCCCCGACTTCACAGGCACCACTGCCAAGGTTGTTTTCGTTTTTCATTGACACGTCTGTCAGGGAGAGCAAGACGTAGTAGGTGAAAAGAGAATTTCCCCATAGGGATCAATACAGTGTCACTGTGATTAATTGACAATCCATTCTTTTCCAAGAGAGTACCAACGCCTAGGATTTGGAAGGTGCTGATTATCATCATCTGCAAATAGTTGCGATGTCACCCCCCCTCCCACCACGTGGACCAGATACCTTGACACCCTGTCCATGTAAATCTTAAACAGGAATGGAAACAAGGTACACCCGTGCCGGAGGCTGACATTCATGCTCAGCAGCTTCGAATTTGTGCCAAGGATTCTGATATTGCCACATTTATACAGGAACTCGACTAGCACACTGTAGCGTTCTCAGTGCCCCATATTCACCGGCCACCAAGAAGAACCAGGTACAGTGGCGTAACAGGGGGGGGGGGCACTTAATTTGGCAATAAGACCACAATGCAAGGATTTATATTTAGCGCACACAGTATGATTGGCAAAGCCTAGAGTTACTTGACTCGCGTAAAGCAAACGTTCCCTGGTTGGTCAGCATCCCGTTGTTTTGTTCTTGCACCTGATTGGTCAGATGTTGAAGTCCGATTACCGGGAAAATGTAAGTGCAAAGGTCTGTTCAGTAAGCAATGATTGCCAGTGAAAAGTTGAATTTTCTAAAGTGTGCTACAAAATTGAGGTAAGTTACGATTCTATGATGGTATTAGCGAATTCGCTTCTCACAAGGCTCGTAAATCTGCTGTGTTTTTTCTTGTTTTAGCTTCATGGAATAAAATAAACAATTTAGATGTAAGGCTTAAATGTGGGTTTTCATCACTTTAGTACTTTTTGGCACAGGAATGGGGCGGAGTCCGCCCCGGGCACCACTAACGCTAGTTACGCCACTGACGAGGTGGGGCGTTCCACTAAGCTGGAGTGCTCAGTTGACTGGATTAACTTTGACAGAAGTCACGACTGTCCAATAGGAATGCTCCTTGGCTAAACTCTTGGCTATCTCTTATACGTGGAGCCATTCTGTAGGCTTCCCGCCTGCATGGTGAGAGGTGTGTGTGTGTGTGTGTGTGTGTGTGTGTGTGTGTGTGCGTGTGTGTGTGGGGGGGGGGGGGCATGCTGCCATTGGGGTGGCAGGCTTAAGCAGAAAGGACACAGGCAGATTATACCACCACACAGTGTCTATAAATGGAAAGACTCGGAAGCACAGACCAGAGGATAGCTCCCATCACAGTGACAAATCTTTCCTACGTCATTGTGAATTCCTCTTTCACCTAAGCTCACTTTTTTCCAATCGATGACAAACGATTTCCCCACTTAGGGCTTGTGTGGGATCGTCCGGCTGGGAGGCCTGCACTCTCACTTCTTTCGTTGCTTGTGCAAATGTACTCTCATCCCATGACTTTTCACCGCTGACTCTGGGGGCAGATGTTATACCGCTAAACTATTAACTCATTCAATAACATAAAAAATTCCAAAATTCTGTAACACTTTCCGGCATGGGCGCTGTCTTCTCTGCATCCTGGGGCTTAGGGCCAGCTGGAAGGCTTATGGGTTTTTCCTGTCTTTCATTTCCATCTGGCATATTTCCCACTCATATTTAAAAAGCAGTTATCCATCTACTCATACCTCTACTTGTAATACTCTTTCCTGGAGCTCGCTAATGTGATGAGTCAGCTGTTTTATGAATGGAGCTACATAAGGGTGTCGGAATTCTTCGAAAGGACGCAGGAAAGAGAAACTTCAATATAGAAGTTTGAGACCTTTTGATGTCTTGTTAAGGGGGAAGGATCTGACAGCCCCCCTCCCAAAAAACTCAATAACAGGAGCATACTTTATTTCTGGGTACCGATTCTAAATGACCAGAGCTGGAACTTTTGGACCTGGAACAGAGTCCAGCATGAGCCTCCCCATTCATGTAATCTGTACCAGCAGAGCGATCCGAGTTCTGTTCAGGTTCTGGCAAGGAAGTAGAAGCCAGCCAGCGGCCTGCAGAGCTCTGTGATCAGTCAGACGTGGAAGCGACGGGGGGGCTGAGCTTTCATGGTGTCGGAGCCATTCTGAATTTTGGCTTTGAAAGTGAATGCAGAGTGAAATGTTCCTATTATCTTCCTGACCAATTAACTAGACTCTACGGGTCTTTGCTATTGGCTGTTAACCCGTCGGCATTCAGCAGCGACTGTTGGTGCCTGACACGTCTGCATGGCAATGTGTGGGCTGACATTCATTCATTGGCTGAGCCGAAAGTGGGGCAACCTTACGTTGTGGATGATGAGGGTAAGCAAGAGGAAAGTCAGGAGTGACCCGATTTATCTCTTTTGCAGTGAAGTTTGGACGTGTTCTCCAAACTCAGGTCAAATCATGAATCTGGCCCGGTTTGTAAGCTTGTTTGGGCAACACGAGAGAAGCTGGAGGGGTGGACGGTGCAGAACATGTGGGCACGTTCTCTCAGCATCTACTGTAGAAGCCACATCCTGGTCTCTGGGTCAGTATCCCTGCCGCCTGCTCTACTGGCACCTTCCATGCCTGTAGCTCACTGGCCACACTTTTGGCTCCTTGTTCCCTACCCATCATATTCCAGCTTCCTGCTGTCTACATTACTGCTCCCTTTAGGTCAGGAGGTGTGAGGTTTCATTAAACCCACAAGCATGGCTGAGCCAAGCAAAGGCCTGCAGGGACCTTCAGCTAAGCCATGAATCACCACACAGGATGGGGCTTTGGGGCATTACTGGTGCTTTGAGGTGCTGTTTTAATCACCTCTGCACACTTAAAGGCAGGAAGATGGAAGTCCCCATGGTCCAAAGCAGTCAGCAGGACAGCAGCGTGCACTTAATGTAGAACAGATCCATCATGAAGAAGATTCTGGACCTCTGAGGAGTAGAAGCTCCACTCCATCTAAAGTGGAGCAATGGTGATACTTATTCCATTTCTGCCCTGTTTCCACCCTAGAAACAACATCCAAGTCCGGGACACCAGGGGGATGCCTATCATAGTTGCCATTCATGTGTGGATTTCCTGGAAAGAGGGGCCAGATGAGGGTCTCAGTCACCCACACCACAACACTCATCTACGGTAATTGTTTCCTGTGGGGCTCTGGTCCTGTGGGCAGCTTGTGTAAGCCAATGGTGCAGACCTTAGCCTTGAGGTCATCTGACAAGCTGGGCCAATGAACACTTCACTTTCAGCTCATCTGTTCACATTTTCGTTGATTTGTATGCAACACCTGGTTCAGGAGCTCCTTGTGCTGTCATAGTGATGCCTTCCCCAATCATTTGCGTGTGAAACGCCAGTATGGTCTGGATCTTTTTCATGTATTGCTGTAAGAACACAACTTTATTGGGGCATCTGGGGCGTCAGTGAGAAACTGGCACAGCAGCACAGGGGCCGCCGAGGTCCAAGAAATTAGCGGAGCATTTCTGCAGGGAGACCACGTCACCTAAAACTGACGGGAGAGCCACGTGAAAGAGACTGGGAGACACAGGACCTTACAGCAACATGCCCCTGTTGCAGGATTATGAGTGCAGTGAGGTCTCTCTGACCGCAGGGTTACGAGAGCAGTGACACTTGTATCTTGAATGACATGAAACATGATAATATATATGAACCGCACCATATAACATCCGACTAAAACCAGAATGTCTTAAAGTTCAACTTGAAGAACCGTGATAAATGATTGCTCCTTAGAGACTGTGTATTTGCACATGGGAGATAAGTAAGTGATTTTCCATGCTTGGAAGCCAGCCACACGGCTCACCACTGTGGTGCAGTGACACGAACGCCAGCGCTGGCGGGGAGGCAGGAAGCAGACGTCGATTCCCTCGCACGGATTGGTGACTTGCACTGACTAATTGCGGTTTTATAGATTCCAGTTGCGCAGTAGCAGGTCAGCATGTTCACCTTCGAACAGCGTGTGAGGGAGGGAGGGAGGGAGGGCCGAGATCGGTATCATGAAAAATGTAAACCGACTTCAGAGTGCTGCGGTGGGCTGGCACACTGCCAGCGATAGGAAGCGCACACCTGTCTGTGAGCGAGCCGACGCGCCCAGCGTGTTTGTCTAGCGGGACTGGTGGGAAGGAAGGCAAGGTAGGCCCTCCTCTGCAGGGAAGTCAGGAGAGGGACGGCCCACCCCCAAAGGCACACCTACCTGGAGCACCAATCACAGGCAGAGGTGCGCTGTCGCTCCCTGAAGCCACGCCCCTGCAATCTCTCAGGCCATTTGTGAGTCTGTCAGGTTCGGCTAAGGCTAGTTTAGACTGGATTCCTAATTGTAGTGTGAGGAGGCTGTGTAAACAGAAACACGTTTCACTATTATTTATTTATTTGCTTGGGTATTCATCATCATCATCATTATTATTATTATTATTGTTGTTGTTGTTATTGTTGTTACTACTACTACCACGCTTTTTCATTTTTGTTTTTTTAACACAGTCTTCACATGCACATATATAAACACTGTACTAGTCAGAAGACAGCAGAGGGGAGGGATAAAAACCCCTTAGGTTGGACTAATAGGGGGAAAAGAAACTCCTGGGGGGGGGTCCAAGGAATAAGAGGCTAAAATTTCCTTTCCTACTAGTTTTTTTTTTTTTTGCTATTGAGATGTTAACCATGTTGGCCTGCGCTGTTTCTCTCAATGCCAGTGCGGACTGGCTCCATGCTAAACGTCTCTCTCGGGGACGGATGTCCTGGCATGTTCCACAGATGCTCACCTCAGGGTCAGGTTTCGATGTGGGAAGTATGGAGGACGTGCTCTAAGAGCCAAGCATCTATCTCTGTCTGGCCGCATCTGACGGACCTGCTGAGAAACACAGGCGACTCAAATCTGCGGGACGCTGCCGAAGATTTGTAACAGCCCCGAGAAAAGTCTGATGAAAGAATGATGACATGACACCCATGCCATACGTGAGCGCAGACAAGCCGGCGTGATGTGGAAAGTGAGACCCACTTTGCATGTGGTCTCGAATTCCCCAGTGATCTGAGTAAAGGAGACATTTGTTTATTTTTCTAACACACATATATGATGAGTCTGTGAGTCAGAGCCTTCCAGCATGCACTGAGCTGAATCCTGGAAGGTTATCACCAATGGAAATTTGGGATGGAGTATGAGGAGAAAATGACAAGGGTGAGGTTGGAAGCCTTCTTATCTTAGCAAGGGTAAAACAGTGCTAAAACTTAAATCAGATTTATGGAGTTGGGCGTAGTAATCATTGAGTGGTGTAGGTGATGGACCACCATCCGGCACGGTGCTTACATAAGACTTCATATTATACTTTATTTACTCAAGCTATTTAAAGGTATAATTACAAATTCTCTGAGAAAAGTAGGACAAAGACAACATGTGGATTCCCACTGGGATGTTTCCAAAATTTTTTTGCTACTTCAGTAAATAAATATTGAAAGTATATTTAATTTCTCCCCTGTGTCTACGGACTGGCTTGTGTACAGACTGCTGGGTGAATGAGAAGGGAATGGCCAGCGGACTCGTCCACGTAGACGTCCCCCTCCCAAGGGTTCTAGATGACCAACGATGGCAGACGGTCAGGGTTCAAAGGCAGGTCAATAATAGGTGACGCTTCGGAAGGTCTGTTTTCAGAGGAGTTGGCGTCCCTGAAGATTTAAGAGAGCGATTTTAATGCAAAGCTGGTAGGTCCTGCCCGTCCTCAGGGAGCCCTCAGATCGGTCACCTGTGACATCTCCAGGCTTCTCGAGATCTCACGGTCACAGAGAAAGCCGGAGGCAGGCGATGGAATCACACCTGCAGTGTCATAACTCTTCAAGATAATTCTGCTTAGTCGAAATTCAATAGAAGTCTCTGTCTTCTCTGAGTTATTACGTCAGGTCAGAGTGGCAGCACAGTATGGGTGAGAAAGTGCGTAGGATGCAGGAGGTGAGGCGTGGTGAACGTGGAGTGTAAGATCAGACATGACAGACATGTCAGTCTGGTCAACACGGTGTGTGACTCTGTGTATAATGGCGATCAGAGCAAATTAACAATGTCGACAGCGTTGGGGAGGTGTAATGGATTACCCTCAAAAGTAATCCATTACAGACAAGTTCAGGTCCAGAAATTATAAATCCATTCCAAGGTTTTGTTTCAGTCAGCATAACCTGATGTCAGAGCTGCAGGCACTACAGAGCTTAAGGACTCATTTAAGTGGGAGTGGCAAGCACTTTAATCAGGCACATCCATATTGAGTATGGAGGGGTATCGCAGATAAGGGCTTCACTGTGGCTGGTGCGATCTGCTCCAGCTCCTTGCAGTGTTGCCACAGGAGCCTGGAGCTTCTGAGCTTAACAGCAGATGGCAGTGAGCCAGTGCCATCCTGGCAGTTTGCCTCGAGCTCATGGACGGGTCCAGGCACTCCCGCAGACTTGGACCCGATGAGGAGCAGGTGGAATTTTCCGGAAAGATGGAAATGGGGCCCCGGCCGCTCTCGTGATCTCCCAGTGCTGGTCATCCATGACCTCCGAGCTGCAGTGTGGCCTCATCTCCGTAGGAAGACAGACCTGGGGATCGGCGTAGAGTTGGGCATGTCACGCGTGAGATCCCATCGGCACATCAAAGCTTTACACGCTAATTAAAGGGACCCAGTAGAGTTTGCTTGGGCAAGATCCCTGGGGAAACTATATGTGATATCTTCAAGGGCAGCAATAGTGAGGCCATTAGCAAACACAGGGGGTGCCGTGGAGCAGTGGGGGGCCCTGTATACAGAGGTGGGGAAAGACCATGACCTTAGATGCTCCTGCCTGGACGGCCGTGGGACGCTGTGCGTTTAGCTGCCAAGCCGCATCCCTGTTCCTTGTAGAGCAGGCGTGACCCTTAAGGCACGACGAGCAAGCGTGCTCACCTGTGCGGCACGGGCCGTCCCTTCCATGCGCGTGGGAATGCGGCAGGTGATCCCCGCTGGCTTCAGCAGTAAGGCCCTGCTGATTACCAGAAGTGGTAGAAGTCTGCTCCCCAACCCCCCCTTTCCTGGGCCTGCCTCGCCTGCCCTCTCGGACCCCTGACTTCAAAGCCGCTTCACTTACAAGCGGGACGGGTGGGCAGGCGGGGGGCCCTGCCGTACAGCTCCTGAATTGCCCTCAGCACTCTCCTATAATGATCTGAGGAATTTCATAGCTGCCTCTCCTTTGCTGTCATTCATGTCTGCTACGTTCTCTTTATCCTGCTCCTTTGTCTGCCTCCCAGTTTCCCACCAGCCTTTTTTGAAAAACGAGACCCCCCCCTCCCCATTTCCTCTCCTAAGTTAGCCCGATCCAGTTCAGGCTCCGCCTGTCTGGTGTCGGATTGCAGCTGACGCAGGCTCTTCCGATTCACGCCCGTTGTGGCTCCGCTCCCCGCTCGCGCTGCGGGACTGCCGAGTGCCGATTGGACGGACTCCAGACGGACAATGTCCCTGGCTGTCAAGTTCCCAGGCACAAATGGTGAATGACGCAAAAAAAAAAAAGATGGTATCTCCTGGTGCCATGGTCAGACCAAGCCACCCAGGAGGCCCCTCAGACACTGCAGTTAAATGAAGATCCCTGGGGATCCACTGTTGTACCATAAAAAGAGGCACTTAAAAGACTTCAATTATATCCAGCACCATAAAACAATTTTTAAAAGGATATTGCTGGAAAGAGACCTTGAAGACCAAGAGGAACGGATCTAATTATTTAGCGTGTATGAATTTCTGCCAGAAGGTTACTGTTGGTATTCTTGGTGATGCCTTTATCTTGGGAGAAATGTACAAAACAGTCTGGAGAAGGCAGGATAAGTTCAGGCAGAGTGTGCATGTTGATATTAGAACACAGGAGACTGCAAGGTGCCTCAAAGCAGGCACAGGGACGACCTGCTAACTACATGTCAGCAAGCTTCCTGGTGAGGGGAATTCTAAACCTAACGCTGCAATGTTATCTCAATAAGTTCTGGTGTAACCTGTACCTATAAACCTTTAAACTGTGCCCTGTGGATGCGGGCTGAGCCCTCCCCGAATTACCTGTCAACTTTATTTCTGCAACAGAAGGCAAAAATGATCAGAAAGGCACCTGAAAGCCCTCCTGCTCTTCCCAGTGCAGGAACATTTCATGCTTGGTTTCCATGACATGAAATTTGCCAGTAAACTTAGCAGCAGACGATTTACCCTCATTACTCCTAAAAGGGGTTCCCGTTAAAAGATTTGTCTGTGCACTTCCTTATATTTTTAATATGAGATAATAGGGGGATTATTGCCGCTTCTCTGGAACCAGTGTAGATAGAAATCACTTTCCTCAGATTACTGTAGCTAAAACTCAACGGCCAAGGGTGAATCTCCACCCAGGGTTGGTCAGCAGGCTAATGACATCACCAGGGTGGGATGCGATGATACTGAGACTCACCCACGTCGGCTTTGTGGCCATGGTGGGGACCAGTGAAAGTGGAGGGAATGGTCACATCAGCAGGCAGCAGAGCGGACCATCACTATGTCATTGATGAGCTGGAGGTGCTGAGAGTTTCGTGGAGCAGAGTGATATGGAAGGTTCCAGAGCAGCTGTGGGATTTGGCATGGTGCCTGCGGCCAGGCTGGGAATGTAACTGTCCACGTGAAGGACGAGCCACGCAGCGCTGCTGTGAATGCAGCAAGCTGATTGGCTGAGCATGAGAAGGGCACGGTCAGGTGACCAGCGAAAACATGGGAAATGTACCCTGTTCTATTTTCCACAGTTAGCATGGGTCAGTTGGCTCAGAGTGGTATAGGTGGGTGAGCTCTGGGAAGGGCTTCCAAGGGTCATTGGGTGTCTGGTGTCTCCTGTTTTTTTGAACTCAACCCCAAAGAATTCTGAAAAAACAAACAAGTTCATTTAGGCTGAAGGATGACTGGCAAATCCCTGCTCCAGGTCCAAGGAGACCAACTGGGAGTTTGAGTGATAAGCCTTCCCAGGGATAACCCACTGGTGCCCGTGTGCCTCACTTAGAAAGCCATCTCAATAACACAATAACGCAGAGGCTGTGCTCCAGAAGACATAGCTGAATTGTGCTGGTCCCTGTAAGGGCTGCGATTTCACATGAAAGAGTTCCACTGTGACAGTCAGCTGCAAAGTTCCTCTAGCTCAGGCATACACAGCTAGTAACATACAGCAGCAGCATTTACCAGCACTCAAACCATGCATTTGCATTGCCCCCCGCCCCCCGAGGATTGGGGGCCCCCTGTTGACCACAAACAGTCACTAAACTAAATATTAAATAAACAGTTTGTGTATTTAAAAGATACTGAAGCGGTATGTTCTGCTAACCATCTAGCAAGTTACAATCTACTGACTCTGCTACTCAAGATTTGTGAAACATTGGGGCGAGGCAGCAAATCAGCCCCTGCATACACAGAAAGATACCTCACAAAGAGCGTCATGTTGGTCTTTCTAGGGAAAACCACAGCTATGTAGAAGTATAGATTTCACATGAATTTGTGAATGTGGGGGAGCACACGTGTGTGCGTGCTGTTTGAGTACGTGTGTGTGCTGGGTGGAGGGGGGGGGGGGCAGGTGACTTACATCACACTGTATAAGCCCAATAACCCTCAGCCTCTCAGCGAGTGGAGTAGCACTTAGATCAGCAGAGTGGAGAGTGCCACTTTATGTTATTCTTCAATTAAGTCGATGTCCCGGAGCGAGAGGAACGTCCTCCACTGAATCCCACATGGCCCTGAGACCTTCTCGCTCAGTCTCTCTGTCATCTGCCAGCAGAATGCGCTGCCCTCCCAAATCCAGGGCCTTCCCCGCAAAGCATGTGATAGGTCTTAAAGACGATCCAGGGATAGAACGGGGCAGGACGGGTCGTTCCGCAGGGATCAGACGTCCATCAGAAGCAAATCAGCCAGTCGTCCTTATGGCCCGAGCATGAACCACAAGGCTAGTCTGCAGATAAACCACAAGGCTAGACTGGCATGAGACCTCAAGCTAGTTAGCACTAGTTAAGACACTGCTGACCAGTGTCAGCCACTAATGGATGATAGATAAAGGCTGTTTTTATAGGGTTTGTCAAATATTTGCTTTAACAATCAGGAAACACTGTTCCTGCATTAGACATGAACTGGTTGCAGGGAAAAATGAACATAAAAAGGCCAAGAGGAACATAAGGACATGAGCCTGCCTGGGCAAGACTCACCCACAGAAAGACACAACACAGAGAGGCAGAACACCTAGGTATTGATAACCACCGAGAGGCCTTGAGGGTAGTACAGCGTGTTTGCTCACAGTCAGAGCGAAGCTATATCTCTTAAAACTTGAGTTTCACTACCTGGGTCCCTCTCAACTTATGGTTATAAATATAAATATATATATTTACACACATATGTTTCCATAATATTTATGGAAACACTTTTTCCTTGGTTTTTCCTTGAAAATCCTTCAAATAACAACAAGTGTCTTTGCAGCGCCCCCTTGAGGGCCAGAAAAAACGACACTGATTTTACGGTGCGTAGAAACATCTGCCCGGCCTCCCCCAGGCTGCGCGCGATGGAGAGCCAGCGCATCACACGTGACGTTAGACTTTGTGGGGCTGTGGGCATTATACTCGGAGCATTCGTGCAAATTAAGAATCGCTACCCTGACATATGTCAGAGTGATACTTTACAGCAGTGGGAAGTTGAGCAACACGCGCTGCGCACGCTGTGAAACACACACACACACACACAC
>JAODKN010000134.1:12301691-12313300 GCA_026774425.1 Petrocephalus zakoni | reverse complement strand
CCCCCCCCCCCCCCCCCCCCCCCCCCCCGCCCCCCCCCCCCCCCCCCCCCCCTCCGGGCGAAACTTCAAGCACTTGAGCACTGTTAGAAGATTGTCCAGGGGGAAACTACAAGAGGCCAGTTGGAGGCTGGTCAAGTGGAGCAAAGGAGGCGTTAGGGCTACAGTAAGCACCCAGTGGTTACTCTGCGTTACTCTGCTTTTGAAAGTTACAGCTGAGCTGGACGGACTATGTCTTGTCAGGGACTGTCTGCTGAGCCAGACGTTACAGGAAGATCTTTCTATCCTGCTTAACAATAAAACCCCTTATTAAAATAAGTATGGTAGCTGTGTCTGATTTTTCCTGCTCGGCCACATTGTTGGTGCCGACTCCCTGCCTGTAAGGCAGCACGGGGCTGTTCACAGGTGCGTTTCCTTTTCAGGGACCTGTGACATGGCTCCATCCTGGATGCTAATCACCTTCTCCCCGCGCAGCAGAGCCCAAGTGCCGCAACAAAGGGAGAGAAACCGACTCAAAGCTCGACTGAGCTTCAGAGCCGAGGATAGAGGGTGGCATCGGTGTCCCTGCGTGGGTAGGCACCGCAACCATCTTCCTCTTGGCCGGAGAATGTGGAGGAGCGGGTAGTATTTATACCGTTAAAGTTTCTGTTTATGAATCATTGGAATTATGTAGGAGGGCCTGGGAACGAGAAAGAAAATTGAAGGAGGAACAGGGGTCAGAAACCACAGGGAACTTCCACAGAAACGTCTGTGATCAGCCGGTGAACATCCACAGAATGTTCTGTGATCAGCCGGAGAACACCCACAGAACGTTCTGTGATCATTCAGAGAACATCCACAGAACGTTCTGTGATCATTCAGAGAACATCCAGGGAACCCCGGGGGAATGCCCAGAGAACCTGCCAGAAGAGCAAATGTGGACATGAAAGCCAGGCCTCTTCTGCACAAAGGCATCTGCCGCGGTTCCTGGGTCTCCCACAGAACCCTGGACAGCTATGGCAATCATAGTGGAGAAGGAGTTCCAGCCGATACCCTTGACTGCATGCTGCCACCATCCTAATATTTTTCACCTGCTAAACTGTGGCATCTTTACCCCCTGGCCCTGGCACACTAGCTAATGGATTTGTTTAGAAGCCTCTGTCCAATCATCTGAAGCATCGTAGTTACTGAGTAACCAGTCAAGGCTTGCTGCATTCCCCCTTACCCCTCCACCCCCCCGGCGCAAATGCACTGAATAAACCATTATGTAGCTGAACAGCAGCCTCCGGGCGGGTAGCCTCTTGTATTCGCCTTGTCGGGCCCGGCCGATCGGAAATGCGGCGCTCATCTGATACCGAGGTCACCGACACGGCTCTGCCTAGCTACAGATAGGGACGATTACTGATGATTCCCAGTGACAAGAGCAGCAGCAGTGTCTCTCTGGGCGAAGGTGTCGTGTCCCGCCATACCACTATGCTCCTCTGTCACCATAGTCTGTGAGAAGCATGCCATGCCTGGCCACCCGAAGCTCGGTGAGGTGCATCTGCACCGTGTCGCTGTGCTAAGCCCACATCTTACAAAGAGCAGGGGAAACCCCTAGACATGGGAATAACGCGGGAACGTGGAACGATGAGGTGTACGGAATCCTGCAAGAGGATCTCCTATATAGTACCGGGTATTTTTTTTGGTGGTGGGGCGGGGGGGGCACAGGGGGTCATCACAAAAGTAAGTGGTATTTCAGTTACACCCACCTGCTGGTTAATTAACATGCTCTTAATGTAGAAAGATTTGTAGATAGAGACCTCTCTTTACAATATGTCTTGTTTTTTAGCATTTCCCATGGGGAAATCGATTCTGGGATGTGATCTTGCAACCATCCGATCTCAGACACAGTGTCCTGACCGGCTGAGCCACATGAATGGGAGATACGCCTGGTGGAGGGGAACCAGTCCTCTTCGAATACACGTGAGACGTTTGCTGGGGAGATGTTTCACGTGAAGCTCAGAGGCTGTGCATGGGTGTGGTTTCCTACACACTGGAGTGGGGGGGGGTGAACTTGGCACATTCCATTTTGACGGGGAGGGGTGGTGTGTGAAAGTGCCGTGTATCCTCGCCCAAAACAGAGGTTTATTGTGGGGCAGGTCTCATGCCCTTCAGATGCCACGTCCTCGCTGTGGTCAGAGCACCTCTTGCATGAAAGGATGGCACGGAAGACAGGCTTCCCCTTCCTTTTTTAAGCTATGAGCTTTTTTCTTAATTCTTTACTTGGATGAACATGTCTGTGACTCATGTAATTATATTACATTTCCCACACTGCTCACCCAGACCTTTTGAAGACCCGGCCAAAGCCCTGTCACGGCCATCAGTGCCCCCCGCAGGGCGGCAGACTCCACAGGGAGGGTGGGCTCTTTTAGGAACACCTCACCTCCCGGGCCCCGCCTCATCCCGGGGGCCCCGCCTCACCCTCCAATCCGCTGACTGGGATGGAGTCAGGTGGCTCTCCTGATCTAGGGGCAGCTGCTCTGTGAATCCTCTGCAGAATCTGGAGCTCCCACAAGGCACAGAACAGCTGTGGTGAGACAGATGTTCTCCGTGGCATCCATCCAGCAGGTGGCGTGACAGTTAAGGGCGCGCCCTGCTTGGTTTACTTGACCTGTAATCATTTCCGTGAAACATCTAGCTATATAAACCACTGAGAAAGGTGTGCGTCGCTCTTCTTAAAAAAGTCAGCTGGGATACGTAAATATCTGGACAGCAGAAGGCAAACATAAGGAGAAAGTTCCAGATGCTTCCTCTACACAACCAAATAATGTTATTACAACTTAACCCCCCTCCCAGTGCTGGCACTGATAACTATAACCACAACAATAATATTTATAATGGCATACTGACTGTAAATGACCATCTATGAAGTCCAGGCGTCATTAATCACGTCCCCACCCAAGTGGGGACCCTTTTCTGCTCTCCCGAGCGCCGCAGTGGGCCGGCGGACTCCGGGTTTGATGGTGTTCTCAGTTTCCCAGCCATGCCAATGGGCAACCACATGCTAGTCATAGGACCTGCGGCGTGAAGGGCTTTTCCGGCTGGTAATGGATCAGAACCACATGTCTGAAAGGCCCTCTTCTGCCTTTTACAGTCCAATAAACATTTATGCTGAACTTTTAAAGCAGATCTGTTGATCAAACCTGCACAGAATATAAACAGTTTTCAGGGTGCCATTTTATTTTTTAGCTCAGGAGCTGTGTGTTTGGGAATTTATATATTACATTGTGGGGACATTTTTTCAGTCCCCTCAAATTAATAAATGTGTCAAAAAATGAAAAGTCTTGTATTTTGTTGGATTGCTTATGGTTAAGGTTAGGGCTGGGTAGGGGTTAAGGTTGTCATGGCTGGAATTAAGGCTATGCCCATAGAGATGAATGGAGTCCCCACAATGATATACATACCTATTCTGTGCGTGTGTACATGTGTGTGTGTGGGTGTATGTACATGTGCGTGTCCCTGCTTGTCTTCCTTAAGCCTCAATTACCAGAGTACACAGCTGCAGAGATGGCTGTGATTGGATTCCCCCGTATCGGCGCGGGCTGGGACAGCTGTGCCGCCCCGTGAGGCCCGAGAATCTGACTGGCGTCACCCTGCCGGCGAGGTCGGCCACGTGTCCCATCTCTGCCTCCTACCCGACGCTGGTGGCCAAGAGGCGCCGCTTGCAGTGTATGGGGCACAGTTTGGGAAACCAGACAGGACTATTGTAGGAAGGAAAAGGTAGATTGGAGACGAAGGCAGGGCATGCAGGAGACAAGGGCTCCCTCCTCTCCCATTAGACCTTTCTCAGTCCTCTCATCTCCTCTTACTCACAAAGCCTCCCACCCATTACACTTCAGTTTTTCATAAAATTTCATCGTATTTGAAACGAGCCCAGAGGCCACAGACATCGATTAACCTCCCCAAGCGAAATTTTATATGCACTTTATAGTATAGTTTCATAACAAGCAGCTGTAGTTCAAAATCAAACATTTATAAAATATTTAAAATTCTATAAATGCTTCCAAAGCACTGTACATACATGCAGTCATTAACTCAAATGGACATGTGTAATTAGTAAATAAATAGTTAATCACACTGTTCCATTCTCCTATGCATTTGACTAAACGCAAGGCATCAAGGGAGAAATGGTCCACTGTGATTGGTGGTGCTCCTCGATGATGTCATCCCGATGGGATAGTCAGACCAACACGAATTCCCACGGAGTCTATGCCTCTGCACAGTGAAAGTTGGCGTCATCCCAAACCATGACTTCAACCATTTGAGGTTTGTAAACTATGTGTGTTTCATCTCACACATATGTTTATAGGTACAGTTTATAGGCAGCACTGAAGGCGGACTGCACGCAACTGACCTGGGATCAGTGAGCTATGCGTGTTATTTATGGATAAAGATGTGGGGTGCCATTTAAAAGGCCCTCCAGTCATTGTCACACTTCAACCTTGACTCATCAGGACTTTGAGTAGACCAGAAGAGGAATCTGTAGGATTCCACGAGTGGCCTACATCTGACCATGCCATCATTTGACTTGGAGGCATCTGTGGGCCCCACATTCTCCTGAATGTGGATTATATCAGTCTGTATAGCTTATGGTGAGGCACCCTACACCAGACTGGCCTAGTGCCTCATGCGCTTAGCGAAAATTGCATCTGAGAATACCTACAGCCCGTCTATTTGCAGTAGTAATATCTTTATAGTTCTGGATTAGAATGAACGTCCATTCCCTTCCTGAAACATACAGATAGCCAAAGTAACTGTATCCCCCTCAGACATTTGCCTGGATCACAGTACCAAAACTACTTCTGTAACACCACAAACTAAGGTCGCACAGATCTAATTGGTCACAGATCTCCCACGCTATGCCCTTCCTCGCCATTCTTCACACCTTCCTCATGTTAACATCATCTCCATCTTCAGCCTCTGACACTCTCCTTGCTTGATCCCGTGTCACCCCCTATGCTGGCTTGTTGGCAATGTTCAGACATCATTTTACAAGGATATTAACTATGTGCCGAAGGACCGATGAGTGTGAAGTTGATTACCAATAATGAGTCATTACACTCAATAAACGTGTTCAGCTGGAAGCATTTCGAAAGATGTGGGAATGCACAAAAGCATAATAAACTCAAGAGAGAGAGTTGGTAATCTTTCACGTTGAGTCAAATGAGAATATGTTTGTTCTGAAGAATTTGCATTTGTGTGGCTTAGGTTGGTTTACTGTCTCCAGTTTCCTGAGGCTATGGGACTCCAATATCACGCTGGAAAATAACGGAATCCCTGCTCTGTGTAAAAGCGCTGACCTCCTTCCTTCCCGAGGAGTGTTCTGCTTACTATGTGTCCCCAGGCTGAAATCTCGGGGCTCTGTTGGCCAGTTTTCTGCTGAGAAGGTGGATGCGGTGGAGAGAGAAAGGAGTTCAAGGATTCAAGAGGATTCAAAAGTTTTATTGCCATTTGTACAAGTGCAGGATTCAGTTGGATATGCAGATAATAGGGGTGTGCAGTGGTTAGCACTGTTGCTTTATGCCACTGGGACCAGGGTTTGAGTCTCTGCCGGGGCTCCGTGTGTATGGAATTTGCATGATCTCCTCATGTCATCATGGGGTCTCCTCTGGGTTCTGTGGTTTCCCCCCACAGTCCAAAAACATGCCGAGGTTATTTGGAGTTACCAAAATTCCTGTGAGTGTGCCCTTCTCTGCCTTGTGCCCCTAGTATCTGGGATAGACTCCAGACCCCCTGCAAGCCAGAACAGGACAAGCCAGTACAGAAAATGGGTTGATGTATATAAAGTGTGGTGACTGACACAGGACACCACGAGCTCCCAAACTGGACTTGGGCCTGCAATCCTGATGGTCTGAGGGTCACCACGGCCACATGTCCTGCTGCAGTGTCACCTCCTGATCATGTTTTTCCATTACAGGTGTTTACAAAACACTCTGGATCGTTCCACAGCAGAACTACACAAGTACTGAAACCAGAAATAATGGAACTTCTTGTTGAATTTTGCACCAGTGATTTTTCTTCGGCACTCATGGACTGCGGTAGAAGTGCTCCAGGACATTTTTGCTTCTCGTGTGTAAACACCCGCAGTATGGGCATCGCGATCAGATCGGTGGGCTGATACCCGCTGGGGCGACACACGCATACGGGCTGGCTCGCACATGTGCTGTGCTTGTGCCCCCCCCCCAGCCCCCCTAGCCCTCCCCCCAGGTCCCCTAGGTTCAGCTGTGACACGGGCCAAGCACGGCTTGACGTGAATGTCGCGCATAGCATATAGGAACACGGCAACCACCCAGGATAAAGGTTGTTCTATTATCAGCAATCTGGCAAAACACAAGGAATGAGGTGGAAATGCAGGAGTGCTTGTTCCTCTGGTCCTTCCAGGTCAGGTGACATGCTGAGGGCTGCAAGCTTCCAATTTTAGCTCCTCTGAAGGTTGGGAGGCGCTTATTGGAGGGTAGCTATTATGATGACAACCTGGATGAAAAGGGGAATGAAAATCCAGGGAATGTATTGCTGGACTGAGCTGCAGTGGCCTTCTTGGCCTAGGAAACATGGACCCAGTTCCTCTGTTCCTCTATCTCTTTCTATATCCCTTGCTCCCTGAAACTTGTCAGCTGTAAATGTGTGCAAGTAGCATGTCCATAAAAACTTGCATTTCATGCATGCATCACTGTTGGCTGCTGCTGCCTACTGTAAAGTGGCAAGGACATCTGCTGTCTACTGTAACATAGCCGAGGCCCCATATATCAGCACGGCTTGGTCCCCAGTTGTTTGTGGCAGAATCTTGATCTTGTAGTCCTGGTCTCAAGATCTCAGATCAACATGGTCTTCTCTAGGGTCTTGGTGGTGATGCTTGAAACATCAGCCGTTGTATAAGATGAGGAATGAGACAGCTGCTTCTCTCTGCTTCTCAGGAAGTGGGTTAATCACCAGCACTAATCTACCATGCCACCCCAAAATTCTGCACTGTCTAGAAGAGACTATTCCGTTTAAGGGTGGTTGATCTTATTCAACGCTTTTGGCCTTGTTTCATGGTAGTTCACATACTTGATGTGAAGTATCTTCAACATTGCGCATATTTCCCATCAACTTCCGCAAACACTGAACGCAAAGTAGATGCATAGGTAATATTGGTGCCATCACTCAGCATTTGTGGACATGTGCTTACGCATTTGTAACCTCAGTGCTAATAACATACCACCCGGGCCAGTCTGATGGTCAGCTACACATGAAACGGACACAGCGTCCTTTTGGAAAATGTACCCCAATGCTGAGTCACAGTACTTTTCCAGAACCTTCCACTGCCAGAACGTAAATGATCTCCCAATGACTCTGAGTCACGTCAATCCCGGTCACCACTGTGCCTGATGGGGGGGGGGGGGGGGGTCGATGGCCTTTCTGTCCACATTTGGCAAGTCCTCTCACAATACTACAGGGGAGGGGGGAGCCTTTGTGCAGAGGGCAGGGTGATGGGAGTCACCAAGGGTGAAGCACAGACTTCTGTTGACATGGCAACAGGAATCCAAATGAATTAGGTGATAATCACCTGTGGAGGCCAACGACACTCATGTCTCTTTCTCCACGTGAAAATTAACTACACGTCAGTTTCTCTACATCAGCAACAGAGATTCCGTGACTCGTGAGGAATCTGGCAGAATGACACGTCGCATAAAGTACCGTGTTTATTTCCACGTTGTGTTGGTCCCGTGAAAGGTATAATTCCCCCCCAATCAGGGGACTGAGTGTGAGGGCTCACGGGCACCGTGCGCAGTCCGACTTGAGTTGCTTGTAGTAACAGCCATTCAAAACTACTGCACGTGTCACAAAGAGGAGGTTTATTCAAACTTCTTGCAGAATGCGCCAAAGATGTTGCGGAGTAGGAAGACAGTGTCTCTTCCTCAGGCCGTTATTGGCAAACGACGGCTTCCGGCTGGGACGTATCGGTCAGCAGGTGTTACATGGCGACGTATTGAGCAATGGAGGTCAGCATTCCCACCACAGACAGAGGGAGGGGAAGGGAAACGCGAAACAGATTCATCAAGAGCCCTTTGGAAAGGTCAAGAAGCAGAACACCGATATGTTGAAGGAGCTGATGTCCTGAATTATTCTCTTTACGCCGGACGCCAAATCAGTTCACGCAGTGCTGTGACTTTTACTAGCTGTCCCGACTGCTTCTGCTTTGCATCTCAGAGGGGCTTGGGGGTCAACACAAGTTCTGTCCAACACACACTCATCGTTCAGCGGGTGAGACAGAGTTTATTCTAATCAAGGGGAGACGTACCGGACAGAATGTTGGAGTATACATCCCCATCCAGCAGGGGGCAGTGTTATCATCTGTGCCCCTATCAGCTTTCATGGGAACCTCCATTATAGCCCAGTAAGGCCTTATAACACTATCGTTATTTCTGGTTTTCCGAATACTCTGGGCTCTGCCATCATCCTGCCCCAATTAAATGTTACCTTCCCCGCTGCAGCCCCTGGTGCCCTGATGGTTTAATAATCCCTCTGTATTCTCTCCTTCTCCATACCCCGTGCTAAATTCAGCTTGTCGTGGTCAGTGGCTGCATCAGTAACGCCACTGGTGATGAGGATGCCAGCACTGAATCTGTCATGATAGGAGCCAGGGAGAATGTCACCTGCGACGTGGGAGCACTGACGTGCTCAAACACAGATACAATGGCGGCTTTCACATGGCAAAACTTCTTTACACTTTCTCTACTGTACTTTTTTTTGTAAACTGTCCAAAATTGTGACCAAATAACATAAATGTCAATTTTATGTCCAAAAAGTAAAATTCCAGACCAGGATTTTGTTTCAACCAACTAGTTGAGCACTCTGTGACTGTGACTCTCTATGCTCAAGTGATTGGTTGAAACAAAATCCTGGTCTGGATTTTTACTTTCTGGACCTGAAATTGACACCTCTGCCCAATAAAGTGACTTTCATCTACCTGTAACACTTAAATTTGTTTCAGATAAGCCTAAGTTTACTGAAAAAAGGCCAAACGGCATACACACAGAATCGTGTTCTTTCCTTTAGGGGAGAGTGTACTTGGTCCTGACAGTTGTTTTAAATGGGAGATGTTTATCACAGTGAGTACATGGTTTTGAGAAACACACTGCGACATTTTAGAGCATAAAATCCGACAGCTCTGGATATAAGCTGTAACAATAACTCCAATATTTTGGGGGTGGTGTGTGGCTCAGGGGGTCCCTACTCTCTCTCTGCGATCGGAAGGCCACCGGTCCTAAACCTGGGGCCAGCAGATTAATGCCACCATTGGACCCCTGGCGGGTTGTTCCAGGCGCTCTGCACACTGGCGACCCTGCACTGTGACCCCTAAACTTGCTCTCACCTGCATATGTGCCTGTGTGTCTCTTGGAGAGCAGGATGGGATACATGATACGAGAACTTTCCCACCGGAATTAATATAAGTATCACTATTCTATTCGAAATTAGTGTAAGACGGTGGATAAGAGGCTGGCTGGGCCTCTGACCAATACCACCCCCAAGTACCCCCCGCTGTGTCACATGGGTTAAATGCAGGGCCCACGTTTCGTCGTCGTCGTGCACTGTGTGCTGCGGTGTGTCAACAATAACAGTTAATCACCTTCACCTCCATAGCAAACAACAGATGTGCGTTACCTGGGAGACGGGGGAGCGACGGAGTCTCCCCTTTATTTCAGGAGCCTTATTTACTTGTAAAAGCGTCATCGCACACAGAGTGCACAGAGCCATGAGGTAACAGATGGGCTCCGGAGAGCGGCTTAAGGGCAGCTGAGGAGGGTACATTTCGGGAGGAGGAATATACACGTGCAGGCAGAATGGAAGGGGCCCTGACTGGTGGAGTTCTGGTGACTCTCAGTGCCCTTAGTGTGCCAGAAAGCTCCTGTCATAGCCTGCTCTCCTGGGCTATAGCTGTGGACCCCAGCGATGAGGAGGAAGGTGTCGGTGATGGAGGGAGGTAACATTATAAGCAGTTCTCATTCCAGGGATGTGACCTTTCAACCACAAGTCCCACTATTCCTCTCCTTTACAGCTAGCAGTACAGTCACTCACGTTTATTGCTATACAAATTGGGTGACAAATCATAACAACCTTAAATGTGTGTGTGTGTGTGGTCCTGTTATCCGGCGCTCTACATCTGATCTTATCTGTCTGCCATGCCTGCTAAACAAAGCACACGAGTATGGTGTGGGAATATTTGTGTTCGCACTTCACGTGAGAGCGTAAATCTGTGTAGGACCTTCCCTTCCATGGGCGCTCTCTGAAGGAGCGTGCAAGGCAGGTGCACCCCCTACAGGTACCTACAGGCACTGCATTCTCACCCCACTTCTGTCCTCATGGTTTGTATCCTGGGATCAGCTTCTGAGATTGGATTCATTCTGCTACTGGTTGCATGTAACACTTGCAGCTTCACATGACATGGTTGTGACTCAAACGGATTTTGCATGGTCGACGAGAGAACTCAGCTGTGGTGGTTTATTGAGAAAGTCCAAACTCCTCCACGCAGGCATTAATATTTAGATAAATGTTACACACTCGTGTAATTGGATATTGTGTTAAGAGGGCCTGTGGGGGGGCGCGTCCGTCACTCTTTGACGTGCGTCGCACTCCCAGAAGTCCCTGTGATCTAATGTTACCCATCAAACCGAACCCCGGCCTCATGTTGCCACCGAACGCCCACCACAGTCGCTGACACGTGCCCCCTGACGGCACAGCAGCTGTCTGTGTCCGTCCCCCAGGCTTGGGGGCTCTGCTAGGTCCTCCAATGGGAGGTGGGCATCTGCTAGGACGCCTATTCACTGGACCAATCAGAGCGGGTCACCCAGTCACCTTGGAGAAGTCAACGCCCCACTACCACATGAACACAAAACTGATACGGGGAACTATTAGTGACATGTGATAACACCAGAAAATGCAGGGAACCATCATGTACAACCTATAAAAAGGATTCACTGGATGTTTTACCCTTTTATTGCTTTTATAAATCAATCATGATCCACATAATTTGGCTTTTGTTACAAAAAAAAACAAAAAACACCTTTAATGTCAAAGTGAAAACTAATTTCTACAAAATAATGACAATTAAATAAAAATATGTAACATAAAATAAGTGACTGCATAAATATTCATCCCCTTCTAGTCAGTATTTAGTAGATGCACCTTTGGCTGCAATCAGAGCACAGAGTCTGTATGGATAGGTCTCAATCAGGCTTGTACATCTGGACACTGCAATTTTACTCCATTCTTCCTTGCAAAACTGTTCAAGCTCTGTCAGGTTGCGTGGGATCGAGTGTGAACAGCCCTTTTGAAGTCCAGCCACAAATTCTCTATCGGACCGAGGTCTGGCCTTTGACTCGGCCACTCCAGAACATCCACCTTGTCGTCTTCAAACCATTTCTGTGTAGCTTTAGCTGTATGCTTTGGGTCATTGTCTTGCTGGAAAATGAATCTTCTCCCAAGCCGTAGTTCTCTTGCAGATGGACTCAAATTGTCCTATAATATATTTTGTTTAGGGCTGTCAAAATTGACGCGTTAACGCGGATTAATCCAGCATCGTGATTAATCTGATTAAAAATATTAACGCA
>JAODKN010000134.1:12283235-12301591 GCA_026774425.1 Petrocephalus zakoni | reverse complement strand
TGTCTGATGGCCAAAATGCTCCATTTTGGTCTCATCAGACCAAAGACCTTTCTTCCACTTGACCATGGAGTCTCCAACATGCCTTTTGGCAAACTCTAGTCGAGACTTAATATGAGTTTTCTTCAACAGTGGCTTTCTCATTGCCACTCTCCCATAAAGCTTGGACTGGGGAAGAACCCGGGCAACAGTTGTATGCAGAGCCTCTCCCATCTCAGCTGCTGAAGCTTGTAACTCCTTCAGAGCAGTCATAGGTGTCCTGGTGACCTCTCCCATCTCAGCGGATAAAGCTTGTAACTCCTTCAGAGCAGTCATAGGTGTCCTGGTGACCTCTCCCATCTCAGCGGATAAAGCTTGTAACTCCTTCAGAGCAGTCATAGGTGTCCTGGTGACCTCTCCCATCTCAGCGGATGAAGCTTGTAACACCTTCAGAGTAGCCATAGGTGTCCTGGTGACCTCTCCCATCTCAGTGGATGAAGCTTGTAACACCTTCAGAGTAGTCATAGGTGTCCTGGTGACCTCTCCCATCTCAGCGGATGAAGCTTGTAACACCTTCAGAGTAGTCATAGGTGTCCTGGTGACCCCTCCCATCTCAGCGAATGAAGCTTGTAACACCTTTAGAGTAGCCATAGGTGTCCTGGTGGCCTCTCTCACTAGTCTCCTTCTTGCATGGACACTCAGTTTGTGAGGATGGCCTCATCTAGGCAGATTTACACATGTGCCATATTCCTTGAAGATGGATTTAACTGGGGGATGTTCAGGGCCTCAGGCATTCACCCTTTCTCAGATTTGCTTGGAGTGTTTGTTTGTCTTCATGCTGTAATGGTAGCCAGGAACACTGATTACCCAGTGAATGGACCTTCCAGACACAGGTGTCTTTATACTACAATCACTTGAGACACAGTCACTGCACTCAGGTGGTCTCAGTTCCACTAATTGTGAGACTACTAGCACCAATTGGCTGGACCTCTGTTGAATTAGGTCAGTCACTCTAAAGGGGGGGTTTTTGTATTTTTTTTTGTCAGAAAAGCCAAATTACGTTGATCATCATTGATTTATAAAAGTAAAAGGGTAAAACATCAAAGGGGGTGAAAACTTTTTTATAGGCCCTGTACATATAATCGCAGGGCAAAATGGATTCTACAATGAGACACAACTACTGCTAATATAACTATTTTTACCAGGTGTGTTTCTTGAAATGGTGCTTTTGCAAAATGATTAACACAATCATAAAATACTATAAACATTTTCATGTTGAAAACTTTTATGTTACGCACCCTTAGTGGTCACTTCATTAGCTACACCTACTTGTTAATTATAGCAAGCAACCTGCTCCCCCGAACAGCGAATCCCATGGCCGCAAAGGGATACGGACGGCGGGGGACAAGGTTAACAGGTTCACTCATTAGAACAGCTGTGACGCATGATGTAAGTATGATTGCTGGTGCCAGGCGCTGTGGTTGCAGCGTCTCAGAAACAGCTGCCCTTCCGGGATTCTCACACACTGCAGAGTCTAGAGTTGGCAGAGAATGGGCCGGTAAACAAAAAAACATCCAGCGGCAGACGCCAGAAATACCTCATCCATTACGGTATGGCTAATAGGACTGCCGCTAGTGCAGAATTAATGGCCCAGTACAGCAGTGGTGTGCAGCAGCTCCTCTGAACATTTAAAGGGGGTCGCCCTGGTACTATGCAGAGGAGCCCGGCCGTCCTTGGGCGTCATTCGGACGTGATTCACCGGCATGCAGCACCTCTCGGCCAACTCCTGGCAGCTGCTTGTGCTGATGACTGTCATTTACTTTCCATTTGGGAGCTGATAACACTGGGGTCCCGCTGCTCGGTGCCCTGCTGGAGCGAGATGACGGAGCTCACGTCTCCCCTGACATTCCTACCGAATGCATCCCTCTCCGGGGCTCATGCGGCCCCCCACCACTCCTCTTCTCCGTCTTCGGTACCAGCACCAAACAGAGATGAGCTCTGGATATCTGACCAGTCTTGACAAGTGGATGCATTTGTTTAAGTTTAAATCAGGGGCATATACATGGGTCACAGGGGCACTGGCCTAGCTGAAAGCTGATTGGTCCCCAGAATGTCCCCTCCCCATCACTCACCGGTTCAAAACATACACTATATTGCCAAAAGTATTGGGGCGCCTGCCTTTGCACATACATGAACTTTAATGACATCCCATTCTTAATACTTAGGCTTTAATATGGAGTTGGCCCACCCTTTGCAGCTATAACAGCTTCAGCTCTTCTGGGAAAACTTTCCACAAGGTTTAGGAATGTGTTTATGGGAATTTTTGACCATTCTTTCTGGAGAGCGTTTGTCAGGCACTGATGTTGGACGAGAAAGCCTGGCTCGCAATCTCTGCTCTAATTCATCCCAAAGGTGTTCTATCGGGTTGAGGTCAGCACGCTGTGCAGACCAGTCTAGTTCCTCCACACCAGACTCAGTTATCCATGCCTTTATAGGCCTTGCTTTGTGCATTAGTGGGCAGTAATGTTGGGACAGGAAGGGGCCATCCCCAAAATCTTCCCACAAAGCTCTCTACGCACTGGTCTTGAGCTAATCTGAAGGTCACACGAAGTTTGGGGGTCTGTAGCTATTGACTCTACAGAAAGTTGGTGACTTCTGCACACTGTGCAACTCATCATGCGCTGTCCCCGCTCTGTGATCTTATGTGGCCTACCACTTTGTGGCTGAGTTGCTGTTCTCCCCAATTGCACTATGTTATAATACCACTAACAATTGACCGTGGAATATTTAATAGCGAGAACATTTCATGAATGGACTTATTGCACAGGTGGCATCACGGTACCATGCTTGAATTCATGAAGCTCCAGAGAGCGACCTATTCTTTCACAAATATCTGTAGAAGCAGTCTGCAGGTGCTTGATGTTATACACCTGGCCATGGAAGTGATTGGAACACCCGAATTCAATGATTTGGAAGGGTGTCCCAATACTTTTGGCAATATAGTGTATCATTGGATAATGATAGGGTTGGCCCCACTGTATGAAATATGGCGCATCTAATGTCCCCAGCCTAAAAAGTCCAAGATCTGACCCTGGTTTAAATGATGTACAACAGGTACGCAAAAATTGATTGCAAATTGATAAGCTACAAGCTAAATAAGTGACAGCAGGCTTTGCTATTCATCAGGCAGGAGAAAGTATGAGAAACACAATGGTACACAATGGTGATTTCAGCCTCATCCATCACAAGTAGATGTAATGAAAGTGAGGCTCTTTTTTACTGAATGTATCAGGCAGTAAAGGGACATTGTGTTGATGTGAACTATACTTAGAGTCAGGGACCAGCACACCATAAGTATGAGAAAACACTGGTAGTGAGATCCTTGGTTCCTCTGACCAGATCAGTGCCCAGACCCGGAAAATCAGGACGATCTGCACTTGACTGGGCAATAATACAAACAGTCATAGAGGCCAAAATTTCTCACCCTTGGTAAAAATATTTTTCTGCTGCAATGGTCTTTGTTTCCCAAAGGAAGGAAACCAGTTGGTCCAGATCTGCCATCGGATAAATACAGATATTAAAACAAGAAAATCAGGGAAGGCAGCAGTCGTGAGAAGATTATTGTCTCCCATCAGCAAGTATTTGAAATTGCAGTACAGAAGGAGGTTCCACATGAGAACTGACACTTTGAATGGACAGTGTCCAATGTTCTATATGTTATTAAAAAACATAAAGCTCAAAGTAGAACTGAACAAACAACAGGTTGCTAGCATGGATAAAGACTCTGCATTTGAAATGTAAGCTTATTGTGGGTTTAATGGCATGAGAAGATCAGTGATGCACCAGGACCAGCATTATTAGTGTGGAGCACCAGAGATGAATGGGGTGATGACAAGGACGTAGAACCTTAAGGTTCTATGACGTCACACCCACAGCCTTCTTGGCTCCTCATTAAGCTATTGTATGCAAATGATTATGCAGTGAGTCAATACTGTTCCCAGGACGTTCTAACAGTCATTTTATCTGGTTCAACGGTGTTATCTCATTTTTCCAGGCATAAATTCAATTAGTTACCTTCCATGTGATTTCCGTTTGCCTAAAGCAGCCTTACCACAAGATTCCACTAAAACTCCTTTTATGTTTCGAAATAATATTTCCTCTTTAATTTCTGTATCTATGTATATTCACTGCCTTCCGAATTGAATGCCCTTTAAATGTATGACTAATTCAGGATGGAAAATTTTATCAAATAAGTATGGAAATCTAAACAAAGCAAATCTGCAGTTATCAAAGCTGAACCCCTGGGAAAGATCATGTTTCTGCCCCTTCTGGTGGGTGTATGGCCTTATTTCCCACTGGTAGGAATATTGACATGGGCCATACGGAGGGGAAAGCAGTTTAGGACGAGCCCACGATGGGATTGGCTGCAAAAAATGTGACGTCAAAGTGCTTTGCCTTGTGACCGTGCCCCCACAGATTCCACACATGTATGTCCTGCATCGTCTCCCTTCACACCAGGCCTTCCCAAAACCTCCGCACCTCATACCCACTGCCTTCTGTCCGCAGTGACACCAGGGCTCTTAGGCCATGTTATGTCTCTGTTGCTGTCAAAAATGCCTCAGCTAAGCCATTTCAAGACATCTTAGGTCAGCCCAGTATTTGCAGTGACCAGTTGTCCATGTATTTGCTCAACTTGACCTCCTGCACACCTTGTTTGGCTCATAAAGGTAATTAATTTACCCATTACCTCCTAATGGCTGGGGGGTCAAGCCTGGAAACTGTAGTCCTGCTCCTCTATCCATCCAACAAGATGCCAGTAACTTTTTGGAAAAGAGAAGGAATTCTTGTTATTATTTTATCATATTACTATTTATCTGTGTGTATTCTAATGAGTTTTTCTAAGCAGATACTGACCAGATAAATAGCTTTAAACCGCAGTTCCTTTGCCAGTCTAAGGACTTTGCACAATACTGCAAATGTATAATGAAGCTTGTCTTGGGTGCATTTTGAGGCAAGTTCATGTTTCCTTTAGTTTTCCTTCCAGAGCAAAGATCTCGGTATGATTTATCAGCGAGGCCGAAGGCTCACCGTAGATTTGTATATTTTTAGCTTGGCAGTAAAATTAGATCAAAGTCACATGTGCCAATCTGCCCACGGAAAAGCGAACGAGCGGAAAGTAACCGGATGCGTTTGCTGTCCACGTCGGCTTTCCGGAGTGTGCCCGCAGGCACGGACGCAGAGCGCCGGCGAGCCGCCGGGGCCCGGACTGCCCGGCGATCTGCTCCCCATGACATTCGCAGGCTCCCAGCATGTGATGGGGACCGCGGCAGAATTGGCATGAATCCACCGGCCCGTGAATGTCAGCTGCCTGTCAATGAGTTATTTTTAATGCTGTTCGTCTCAGGCACTATTCCTGTCCCTGTTTGGAAGGGTCTCATTAACACGTAGGCATGATCACAGGCCTGTTGTGTACACATCACCCCCCCACATGGGCTGACTGGCCAATCAGGTGGCCTGCTTGGTCGTATTTTTAATCAAATCAATTCATGGAAATGCAGTGTAAATAGACATATACGTATTTCCCCTCCATTGTTAAATAACATTTTCTTTAATTTCTAAATTCAATTAAGTTAGGGTGATGGTTAGGCAGTCAGTAGAGAAGAATGGTTATCAAATAATATAAAATCACAATTAATAACCAAGATTTTTTCTAAGAAATGCTTTGATGGATAAAATGAAGCTTCTGTTACCCATTTTAGGTAGATTAACAGCTAATGTATAAGTAGTCACATTGTTAATGCCGGTTTCATTGTGTTAACAGCTTACACATGGTGATAATACAAAGCCAGTCCCAGTGTTAATGGTAACCAGTTTCACAGTGTTAACAGCTAACCCACAGTGCAAATTTAACAGCTTACACGCGGTGATAATGTAATCCCAGTCACAGTGTTTATGTTAACCAGTTCAGACAGTGTTAACAGCTCACACACGGTCCTAATTTAATCCTAGTCACTATTTTCATTTAAGTGTAAGTACAGTACTAGTGTCAGGCCAGACATGGACCCTTATCACACTGTGGTGTTTTCAGCCCTGAAAGATTACCCTCTCTGATGGAGGACACGAGGAACAAGGTTGTGTTTCAAACCTAAGCGTCATTCCCCCGATGGCTGGATGAAAGGATGTCAGCGCAGCTAGGGTGACATATTTCATAGGGACTGAGCCCAGGCAGGACTGACACTGTGACCTCCTCTCTGTCTCCCTCCAGCCGCCTTGCGAACAGTAACATGCTGGCAGCCACCGTTATCTCAGGGCTCGCACTTATAGAGCGAGGAGCGTTGATGCAATGCTGAAGCCGTGTTTTTCTGCAATGGCTGGCTCAGACCGCAGTCTCATCTGGCCTTTGGAGGACGTCCAGACATGCCTGCACACAGCCTCCAGCAATCCCTGACCTTTAACTGCCACTCGGGGATGAACAGTTCATTAAAAACAAACCTTTCTCAAGCTGATAACCTTCCAGCGTCCCAGCTGGAATCCAATCGAAGCTGTGTGTGGAGTATTTTTTGGGATGGGGGTGGGGGGGGGGCAAATGTCCCAAATGTCACAAATGTCCCAAATGTCACATTTAATTGACACTTGGCAAGATTAGGATCTGTTGAAGTTGGAGAGGAGTATAGAACATGATGAAAGCTAAGCACTGGTACAGGATGAAGGTCCCCTTTAGGATTCATGCAGTCAGGACTAGATAGATCCAGTACATGTCATACCTGCACACCTTCCTCTGAGGCTCCTCATGAGGTTCCCCTAGGGTGAATCAGTCAATCGTAAAGCCAATATCAGGTTAACTTACACTGACCATGAACACATGGCTCAGAGACACAGAGCTCACCGCACATCTCTGTTTATCATCTATGGGGCCTCTCAGTGCCATCAAGAAGATGTCTACCTCAGGAGGGCTTGCAGGGCCAGGGAGGACAAAGCAGGGGTGGGTGGTCCTGACACGTGCCTGATGCAGACCGCAGGGCCCAGCTGTTTTCTCACCACAAAACACCATAGGCAGAGAAACTTTAGCAATTCCTCACATGTTTTGCATCAGAGAGCGCTTCGTTATTATTGAATTCAGTGACATTTCCCCATTGGGGCCCGCGCTTTACGCAAGGTTTTCATCACATCTAACTTAGAGTCTCCCAGCTCACGTGTATCAGCCTGACCGAGGCGGCTGTTTGGTGTGGAAAACTCTGAGGGAGAGTGAAACGATGGCCTGCTGATATAACTATGGCTGGCACTGCTGATGCTGTAGTAATAGAGCTGGGGTTGGAACCAGTCAGAGATTCACATCAGGAATACAGGCGGGGTGGCTCTCGTTGAATGTACTCAAAGTAAGAGGAAACCGGAGCCTTGGTTTCTTGCTGTAACGGCATTTTTGGAGTATCCACATGAGCATTCCCGGATTCCGCTAGAAAAGACACGTGCCCGGCTTCAGTCTGAATCTCTGCGCTGGCCTCCTTACATCGACTTCCAGGCTAATTTAAAGCTGAATATAAAATAATTCCCGCAGGTGCTGGTTATTATACCAAGAGTCACAAAGGACGAAAAGATGGAGAGGGTGGTAGATTCAGGAACGCTCTCGACCTGTCGTCCCAGCATGAGTCTGCTGGGAGCTGTACCGTGACTCAGGTATATAAATACATACTCCTATAATCCAAGCTAGACGCACTCTCTTCAAAATAGCTCCCACCTACTACATTTTTGTAAAATCTGTATTTACTAAGCTCCACAACCGCCCACAGCAGGGACTGTGCTATAGTAATGCGCTGAGCGCAATGGGGGAATCCAACTGATAACTGAGTTTCCATCCGGTCCTGCCAAGCTCAGGCTGGCTGATACACAGTAAGTCCTGGACAGTGACGTGCATTAAGATACATGCTCTCGTGTCCTTTCTCGTTATGGATGAAGTACAGTGTCTGTGGGTAAACTAGGCTTGGGTGGTATCTAATTATTCATGCTGTCACACCATGCAGAAATTGCACCACTTTCAAAAGCTTCACCAGCATATTTCCGAGGGTGCCGCTGTTTGGGTATTGGCCCTAGTTTCCTTAGTAAGCCTTAGGTATTGGCAAATCTTGCTGATAGAATCAGTTGAGTGGGTGGGAGGGGGTGGAGCTGGGCGAGTTGTTGCCAAGATTATGCCAAAATTCTTTGGCATACCCAATTTAATTTGCCATACCCAAAATACTGTTGGATTACGGTATATTATCATAATTCAGACCAAGCCAAGGACAGGCCGGCCGGTACGGTATTGGGAAGTCGCTCAGAATATGCTCTAAAGGGATATGGGATTATGCTTTTCCATGTGACCATGGCCCCTACGGGACCCACTCGCTTCATTTCAAAATGCTTAATACCCTGAATGTCCTATCCAGTGTACATCTCTCTCCAGCCAGGCATCAAACGTTATTGTGTTGGCCATTACATAATGGCCAAAGTGGGCATGTTAATGTGACCTGTGTACGTGGCAGTGGTCAGGTTCTCAGCCGCGGATTTGCATCGGAGAAACTATTATTTGGGCGGGGGTGGGGGGGGCTGGTGTGTGAGAATCTGGCAGGGGGAGGGGGCTCTGTTCTGCGTAAACACCTGCTGCAGCATCTAAAATGTTCTCAGATCTATGTTATATTAACCCTACAATAACTACTGTAAATGCTAATGCAGATAGGAATGTGTCCTTTGACACAGCATGAGCCCTGAATTCACCCCCCCCCCATAGTATCCTGTACTGCTTACTATGGCACTCCATCCTCCACCCCATCACATCTACTACGCCTTGTCATAACTCCATCTGCCTTCCATCTTCACTACATCAAGCCTCTTCATTTGTTCTGCAACACCGTTGACCTCCAGTACAGTGCAATGATGAAGAATGAGTCACCCATCTTTTTCCCCGGTGCCCTAAGTGTCCGTCGTGTCTGTGTGTGGTTTGCACTATGGTGCTCTGGCTGTGTGCGGTCTGTATGCGTCTGTGTGTGGTCTGCACTGTGGTGTTCTGGCTGTGTGCGGTCTGTATGCGTCTATGTGTGGTCTGCACTGTGGTGCTCTGGCTGCGTGGGCCCTCCCCCGGCAGCACTCCCCTCCAGCCACTCTCTTTTCTCCACACCCTGGATGACAACAGAGAGCCATTTTCCTGTGTGGCACGACTACTCAGCGCATCACTGTACATCTGTGCGTCAACATGACTAAGCATTGGAGTGTGTCATCGCCACCGTGTGTCCTTGTGGGTGTTTGCAAGTATTTATGGGTGTCAGACTTATCTCTAGATGCCCCTGCAACTCTGACCTGGATAAGTGGTTAGAAGATGGATGGATGGATGGACGGACAGATCTATGGACATGAAGAAACACTACATCACGTTTACATTTTACAAATCTAGCAGAGCCTTTTGTCCAAAGGGATGAGTGTACATTAGACACCAAAGACCATTGAAGCAGTATTGGAAACACCTTTTAAAGTGTTATTTAGTGTAGAGCACGTTCTCACAAAATATTTTACTAGGGTGACCAGATGTCCTGGCTTAACCAAGACAGTGACAATCACAAGCTATGTGTCTGGGTGTCTGAGAAATGGCAATATGTCCTGGTTAAGACACATTTCATGTCTAAAACATTTTAATGTACAGCAAACATTGCTCAGCCAACACACACACACACACACTACACAAGTGTCCCAGCTTAGCACTTTGAAAATCTGCTCACCATAATATTTACACTAATAAAAGTAAGAAATGCTAAGACGTAAGTGTTGTCTTTAGACACTGGTGTTTAACAGTGGACCTTATGGAACTACTGTTTTGAGGAGTTTCACCTGTGACTTTATGGGCATTTGAGTTGCACCTGCTCACGTTCAGATTGAGCCATAGACATCAGAGATATCAGAAAGTTCCGGAAAGGTCCACATGTTCCCAGGAACACTTACATGTTCACATCAGCAGCAGGGGAGTATTACTCTGATCATTCAAAGCAAAGGAAGTTGCATTGAGGCTGTAGGATGCACTGGTCTAACATGGATGGCCTTTTCTCATTTGTCAAATTTCTTATTTTCTTCAACAGCTGCACTTTGTGACAGTGCTGAGTATACCTTCTGTTCTGGTCCCCAGCCTGTTGTTGTGGAGGTAGGTCTGATGGGTTCTGGCTGATAGACAAGCGTTGACCTCAACTCACCCCCTACTACCCCTGACAAGGTCGTGGGAAAGATGTGGGCTGACTTTGGCAAATGAATGGAGAGTACTGTACTAATGGTTACAGCTTGATACTGCTGAAGGCCTCTGCTGAACTGTCCCGTTTGCTAAACAAATACATGATGTTAGCTACATGCAGTATTCATTTAAATGTACATCGATATAAAACATGATGTATCATGAGTGTTGAATGTGCAGTTGTGCAGATATTTCTGCACGTGACGCTTATGAAGCTGTGAATTTGCGGTCTTCACTGCCATCTAGTGGTTATGTTGTAAAATGACGTACTGGGTGCCGCTTGCTACCTTAAACTTGACTGGGCGAAGCGGCAAACGATTTAAAACTTACACCATAAACGCTAGTACCTCCTTAGGGGCGGTAAGGAAATTACATTATATACATTTCAAATGAGTAATTCTCAATGTTAAAAACTCTGATATGTTCCCTAACCGCCAAACCTCAGTAAAGTGTGTTTGTTAAACAGATATAATTATTTTAAACACATAATCGACGACGCATAATTAAGTTTATGGATCTCAAATCTCAGCGTTAACAGTCGTGTCTTTACAAATAAATAATGCACACACACAAATCCCAGTCAAGTCTGGTGTCGCGGAGATAAATTGCAGTCTTTGAACGGGAAATGTGGTTGCATTTTATTTTATTGTGCATACGATATCGTGCTGGTGTGTGGGGGGCCGTGGGAAATTATTGCAGCATCCCGTTCAAACGCTGGCGCCCCGCGCGCATCTGCCTCGCGCAGACACGCGCACGAGCCGGCGCGCGGCCGCCGGAAGTGGCCGAGAAGCAGGAAGTGGAAGATGGAGGCCGCCGTGTTCATCTTCTCCCTGATAGACTGCTGCGCTTTGATTTTTCTCTCCGTCTACTTCGAATCCTTTTACGGGTGTTTGTTAAATTAAACATTGGGCAGGTTCTTGCGAACAATGCGGTCTTTAAATCTAGAGAGAGTCCACACACTTGGTGGAGACTAAACTGAATGCGTGTGACTGGCTGTCACGCTGGTCCCGACGTCTCTGCCGTTCCTTAGACTTTAACTGACCGGGTTGCTGTAGTCTAGCAATTGATCGTCAGACCTGGCGTATTTAATCATGCAAAGGGTACTAGGTAAGGGCTGCATACTAGTTGAATGAAATTCGTAGGATCCTCATGGATAGCAGTAATCGTACGTACGTGTGCTTCGGTACCTCCAGAAAAATCCTTAACCGCCGTTTCAGATCATCACGCTATCTGATCTAGAGTGTGATTACATCAATGCGCGGGCCTGCTGCTCCAAGTTAAACAAAGTAAGTGCCAGCCTCGTCCGCTTTGCACAATCTGTGCTATGCACGGGACGCTGCGCTGCCCATCGTCTTGGCTCTCTTGCCCGTTCTTCCCCTCTTCTCTTGCTTGAATGTCCACGTGCAGTGGGTCCTGCCAGAGTTGGTGTGCCAGGCCCTGGCTACAGTCCTCATGCTGGTCTCCATGCACTGGTTCATCTTCCTCCTCAATCTGCCCGTGGCATCCTGGAACCTGTACCGGTGAGTACCCCTGGAAAGAACCCAGTTTTATCTGTATTTCCTATCTCCTGCTTCCTATTAGTCCTCTCCATATTCTGCATTTGGATATCGTATAATGGCATATTCCACTTGTGATTGGTGGTGCATTCTTATCATGCTTGTTAGTCGGTGCATATTGTATTTATGTTTTGGTCTGGTTGCTTGCTGGTGCCGTGCCTGACACCATCCCCCCACACGGGGCTTCGGGCGGGTTGTTTATGCTTCCGATGGGGCTGTTTGACATACTGGTCATGTTGGTGTGCTGGTGCTTTTTCATATGAATTGCCATCTGTTAGTTTTGTTTAAACAATAAACTCTTTGATGTGGTGAGACTAGTGACCCAGTGTAGTAAAGTTGGATTCCTGAGTGTATGGCGGCCCCAGAATACGCTCGATCTAGTAAACGCAGTAACTCTAGAAGTATTTTATGGATCTTTTTATGTATTTTATTTTTAAGTATTTTATGAAGTCTTAGGTGATGATCTGGGGCCATATTTACAGCAGAATTGAAGCAGTATCACATAAAAGGACAGCCACAGATGCACATCTGGTGAACCTCATTACACTGAGACAAGTCAGACAAATTTGGGCTTTAAATAAAAGTTCTATGGGGAGTGTGTAGGGGGGCTAGAGATGAGTTGAGGGGGGAGTAGGAATTAGATACGGGTGAGGCGGTGACGGGGCCAACAGCATCTAGTTATAAAGGCTTTCTAAGTTTAAATCCATGAGTTTATTTCTGTGTTGAATGTTTTGGATGTACTGATTGTAGTTATCTGATTCATCCGCATTCATAATGTTAATGTGCAGCCTTTTAATGTTTCGCATGAGTAATTCCTGAGAGCGGAGTCTGGATGCGATCGTGCATGTGTGTGTGTGTGTGTGTGTGGACACTTGTGTTTACAAGAGGGGTGAGTGTTTGTTGTTAATACACAAGCTCAGGCTGCTGTGGGCTTTGCAGGTACCTCAAGGTCCCCATGGGCAACATGGGCGTGTTTGACCCGACTGAGATCCACAACCGGGGACAGCTGAAGTCCCACATGAAGGAGGCCATGATCAAGCTGGGCTTCCACCTGCTCTGCTTCTTCATCTATCTGTACAGGTGAGACACACACGTGCTCGCGCATGCGCGCGCACACACACACACACACACACACACACACGCCTGTAGCTGTACGGGTGTCATCACCGTCACCTGCCATTACATGGATTGTCTCTGAAAATACCTTTCCAGCAAACTGCCTGGTCCTGATTTTATGCTGTTAGTAGGACTGTAATGTGAATGTCACTTCTCTCTCCCACTCGTAAGACCTCCTGTCCTGGTATTGTCTGCTTCTCCCAATAGCTGTCATTATAATGGATTATGCGGGTGTGAGGCAGGCTGCCGGGCCAGTGTGACCAGTCTGATCACGCCAGGCGTGCCTCACAAGTGTTTACATGCATTTATGAGGAATGTTGGAATTTTAAGCTCCAAAGAGTCGGTATAGGTGTATAATCGGCAGTTTCTCATTGATTCTCCAGCATGTGTGAGATTGGGTGTGTCACGTGGAGCTTGGAGGGATGGTGTGTGGCTCAGTGGGTTAGAACGCTATGCCTCCGATAGGAGGCCATCAGTTCAAATTCCACATTCGGCAGAGTGATTTTATCTTTGTGCATCTGAGCAAGGCCCTTAACCCCCAGTCGCTCTAGGGACTGGCTGAACCTGCTTTCTCAAAAAGTGCACTGCTTTGGATAAAGGTGCCTGCAAATGCTTTGGTAAAATGAGTTTACAGTTGTGCTTCTCAGAGCTATTGAGGTGGAAGATGCTTTGGAGAAAGCTATTTGCTGTCATCTCCATCCATTTAAGTTGAGGGAAAGCCTCCACTGGAGAGTTAAAGCCATCATGACAGCCAGTGAGGGCTGGGCAGTCCAGTCAAGTTGCATTTGTGAATTTGCGGCCCTTACTGGCCGTAGGTCTGAAGCTGACTTTGGATCAGGCTGTGGGTCTGAAGCTGAATCTGGATCAGGCCGTGGGTCTGAAGCTGAATCTGGATCAGGCCGTGGTATTAGAGTATTTCAAACACTGTGAAGCCTGTGCGGGCAGTTTAATCTGACACCATCTCACAAGTGCACCGTGTGCTCTGACTGGTACCGGGTTTGAATCTCAGTATTCCATTAAACCCAGTGGCTGTCCTTTGTCAATACCGGTCACAATTTCCGGGTCTTGCTTACAGCACCGATTTATATAATTAGTGCATCTCTTCAGCCGACAGGTGTAGGATTTGTCACAAACTTGGATTAATAGACTAGGTCACCTGTTAATAGCTGTGACCTGGGGAGAATGACTTCACCACATAACACCCCTTGATCTTCACTAACAGAGTAATATGTTTCTTCCATTGAATTATTACTCACAGGTGTAACCCGCCCACTAACCCCCACCTACTTTCTGTCTCCCACAGTATGATCCTGGCTCTGATCAACGATTGATGCTTCCTGGTGACAGTTACACTCCAACGGCCCAATCAGGAATCAGGAAATGTTCTCTGTCCTTCCCCCATAACCCCACCCATACCATTGACCTGCATTATGACCACTCCCTGCCAAACACCAGTTCACTCCCACACCAACCATTGTGGAGATCTACACAGGGATGAAATAGCATGTTTGCAGGTGTGTGTGTGTGTGTATGAGAGAGAGAGAGAGAGAGAGGGAAATTGACCCTTATGCTTAGTGTTTGTTGGTGTATAGGAGACTGTTCTTTATGTGAATCTGAGAGGTGTGTGTATTTGACATCGGGGAGGACACTTAGATTGAATCATTTTCTAATTACTGTATAATCATCAAACTAAATTAAATGGTTGTTCACAAATAAAAAGCCAGACATTAGGTATGAGTGAGTGAGCATGGGTATGTGTGTCTGCGCGAGTCTCCCACGTGTCACCTCGGAGTGACGCTGTCCCCCCTTATCTGTATGCTGTCACTGATAAACCCGCTGGCCAGCTGGAAGCTGGCTGCAGGAAGTTGGCTTTAACTTCCACCTGGATGTCCAGTGACAGCGGTGTCTGCCTGAACAGAGACCATCTGGGCACGGAAATACACCAACTCTGTTCTCTGTGTTACGGCCAGCCACTAACATGGGCCGTGTTTCCACTTCAGCGCGTTCCAGGGCTGCCATGGGCTGGGGGGAGGAGGCGGGTTTTATACAGTGTATTAGACGAATAGTGCGGAAACATGACTGATTCTTAAAGCCAGCCAAAAACAGGTTTACAAGTTTGAATTGTTTGTCGCGTATGGGGGGGGGGTGCTCTTGTATCCGATTTCCTCCACTTTTGCCCGACAGACACCATGTTCTCGACTGACCAAAATCATAGTGCTCAGTATTGCCATCATGCTTAGGATAACCATTCCCAAAGATCACCCCAAAGCTCCTCTGATGTTCCATGTGGGCATCTTAATGCGCCCGCCGACAGTCTGATCAAAGTATCAAATCTTTAAGTCCGTTATTGGCTGAGCCAGGTGAGCTGGAGGTACCTGGTGTAGGATGAGTTGGTGGAGGGACTTTGGGCGTCACTGGCCCAGACTGATCGGACTGTGACTAGTGGGTCAGATGTGTTGTAGGAGATCGTATCATTTCAATGCTGAACTCTGGGGATAAGCAACTAATTTGAAGTTAGTTCCAGCGTTGTTTATTATTAAGTGTGTTTTTCTTTTAAGTGGTCTAGACTGTTCGGTAATGCAAACGATTGTTTTTTCAAACTGTTGTCTGGTGGATAATCGTATTCCAGATAAACACAAACCAGATTCGGAGCTGGACAAATGTTCTGGATTAAGTTGGTTGGATTCTATATGCCCTTGGCTTGAAAGCAGGCACATGACTGGTTTATCACTTTGATTATTTGGGGGGGGGGTTATGCTGTTAATTAGCCGTTTGTTCCGGAAATTCGTGCCATATTTCAGTGCTGCCTTTAGAAGTTCACCGGTATACTGGGTTTTACTCTTTCTGAAATCTGCAGGGCTCATGCCTGTAATGACACTCTGGGTTTTAATAAGAAGAGCGTCTCAGGGTTGCCTGTGTTCGCGAAATATGAGAAAAAGCTGAATGTAATTTTGGCTTATCCCTGGTACTCGTGTATTGATTGGTTGATAGTAATTAACACTGTATTACATGTTAATTTCAAAAAGTGCAAAACTGAACAAATGTTTACTTCTCTTTTCCATATGTATAAATAAACCTATGACCAGAAGTCAGAAAGTCATTGTTTTCATGTACAAAACTTGTCTCTAGAAAATGGTCACCGTTTTGAAAAGGTGACAGTGTGTTGCGGAGAGGCAGATGGGGGTCTACGGGCTAAAGCTTGCCTTTCCTGGTCTGCATCTCTGCAACAGCAGTGTCTTTGTGAGTCTCATCCACCACTTTCTTGTAGATCTGTCTCCTGCAGGGCCGTTTGAACTGGAAGCTGCACTAGTGATTGCTATGTAGACCACTGCAGAGGTGGTTCAGGTCCAGAAAGTAAAAAAATGATTTTGTTTCAACCAACCAATTGCATATGAAGTCACAATGACAAAGTACTCAACTGGTTGGTTGAAACAAAATCTTGGTCTGCATTTTTACTTTCTGGACCTGAGCTATCCCCCTCTGACTGCCGGCCTTAGGATTTGAAGTCAGCGTCCTCTTTGCGTGAGTGTGGTGACTCTGCGTACAGTGCTGCCACATTTGACCGCCCGGGCCGTCTGTGGCTGTTCTGTGAGTGCAGTAGAGAAAGAGATCAGAGTCTGGCTTCACCGTAAATCCCTGATGGCTTTATTTAAAACACGCACACACACGCGCACACACACACACACACACACACACACGTTTCTCCTACGTCACATAACGTTACAGCCACGTAGCCACTTATGACCATAGCCTGTAGTGAAGTGCTGCTCGGGCTCTCAGCCATCTGCGCCGTCCGAGACGCATTCGATGCAGCCAGACGGAGACAAACGAAACAGTCATGCGTGGACAGCGGGAGTCTCCCATGGCCTACGTCAGGCGGGCGGCGTGCGGGACCACCACCCTGCCTGGAGCCGTCACGCTCCCCGGTGTCCCGAGAAAATGCGCTGCCGTGGTGTTTAACCCGGCCAACTCAGCGGTGCAGGATTTTAGGGACACACAGGGTGAGCGGGTGTAGAAAAAAAAAAATGCACAGCCGGAGGCTAAATGCATATATTAATAGCATCTCACAAGAAAAACTGCAACCTACAGAAATAACAAACAACTAAAGTAATAAGAGTTCAGCCCGTCACTCCGCTGTCAGTCATCCTCAGAGAAATTGGAAGCAGGTCAGGAGTAAGCTTTGACACCCGGGTGAGTGAGGGAGGCGAGCGTATGGACAAAGCAGCCAGAAGGGGGCGTCGTGCTTGGATATGGTTGGTGGAGGGTGGGTGAGGCTTATTGTCTGAGCTGAGAAGCAGTACTGAGGGGCAAATGGTCATGGGGGGGGTGCTAGAGAGCTGTTGTGGGAAACGTGAGAAAAGGATCACAGTATGGCTGTGGATTGAGGTTACATGACAACTATAGTGCGAGTTATTCTCCCTACAAAGGTAAGTGTAAAGTGGTCACTTACAGTCTTTACTGGATCACTGTTACACGTGACAGGTGGTCTAACCGCAGACTAGCTAAACCTCATGCATTCGTTCCAATAGTGCTTCACCAGTGCTGGCTGAGAATTCCGTCCTCCGCATTTCATGCACGGCTAAATCATTCTTTGTGAGTGTACAGTATTTCTGATTTCAGGTTCAGGGCTCTGAGGCTTGAGACAAATGTATCCCGTACCTGCCAGTGTAAGAGGCAGAGTGCCCTAGATCGGGTAGCGTAGGGGCGTATGCACAGCTGGGCTTACCCAGATCATTTCTTCATTCTCCTCTGGAAGGAGACCCAGCGAGATCGTCCTGCTCTCCTACAGGACACACCCTTGTCGAGGTCACCCCCTCCCGTCACTACACACCCCAGTCCACCAGTTTCCCAGCAGTACTGGCACCAATTCAGCCTCGCTAAGCTCCTCCTCCTCCTTAATGTTCCTTAACACCCCCCCCCCCCCCACCACCACCACTGAACTTTAGAAATACTGAAGTCTGCCAACAGACCAAAAGTGAATCCAAAGCAAACCCGAACGTCCGAAGATTTTAAAATGCTCTCAAAATGTACGCGTGTGAAAATAAGCAGAAATCGCTGCTGGTGAGAACAGGAGCTAAGGGACACAGGCATTCTCAAAAAAGGGCTTTGTGTATAAATAGTTCTGTGAGTCACTTTCAGGTAATATAAATAATTCAGAGGGAGGACCTGACACGCCCTCCCTCGCGCCCCACAAACACAAACAGCCTCTCACCCATCACTTTCCTCAGGATGAAGAGCTTGATCAGGGAGTCGCTTGCTTATGTTTGCTTTGTCCGTTTTAAACAGAAAAGAATTTGATGTATATTTATCTGTCCACCTTTGGCAGCACCCAAGTGGCCACTTTCACTATATCGTTCTGGAGTTTTGATGCTACATGTGGAACAGCCTCCCCAGGTGGGGGCACTATGGGATGCAGGTGGTGGGGGTTGTGGTGGTGGTGGGGGGCGGGGGGGGGGGGAGGGGGG
>JAODKN010000134.1:12263007-12276700 GCA_026774425.1 Petrocephalus zakoni | reverse complement strand
TAGTTGGCAACGCTGCATTTCAGGGATTTTGAGTCATTCTGCGCTGCAGATGGGTTAAATGCGTTAATATTTTTAATTAGATTAATCACGATGCTGGAATAATCTGCATTAACGCGTCAATTTTGACAGCCCTAATCCTAATACATCCTGATAGTCCATAAAGACATGCCCTGACATGCCTTAACATATCCTGACGTTACATAATAATGGGTCCAAACATGTCCAAACAGCACACAGTAACATATTCTGACATATACTGATATTTCCTAACAGCACACCATAACACATCCTGAAATATCCTGATATATCTCGACATATTTGACATATTTTGACAACACACCTTGACACACAATCTACCCTGACAGCATAAAGTAGCACATCTTGTCATATGCTGATATATTCTGACAGCACACAGTAACATATCCTGACATATCCGAATTTGTCCTGACAGCACACAGTAACACATCCTGACATATCCTAGTATTTCAAAACAACAGACAGTAAAGCATCCTGCGATATTCAAATATGTCCCGACAGCACACAGTAACACATTCTGACATATCCGGACAGCACACAGTAACAATCCTGACATATCCCAATATATCTCGACAGCAAACAGTAACACATTCGGACATGTCCTGACAAAACAACAATGACATGTCTTTACATATCCTGTTAAATCAGACAATAGCCATATGGGGGGTCATTCTTGGCTGGAACTGTATCCTCCAATTAATGTCAGGTCAAAATATGAAATTACATTTATTATTCACATTAGGGCGTCAATTTATTTTAAAAAATTAATTTGGACATCTTTTAATAAAACCCAGCCCCTGTTTAAGGCTCCTTTCCAGTGCCGTGCCTGGAAACTGATCAGCACTCTCACCAAATGTCCACCTCCAGCAAGTGTGCTCCATGAGTCATGTGTTTATAAACAAGCCACTGTCCAGAGCTGTCACTCCAGGAGACAGGAAGTCGGCTTCATCACTTCCTGTCTTGGATTTGAGTCTTCTCTTTATTATTATTACCATTATTATTTAATTATTATCGTTGTTGTCGCTGTCAAGATTTATTACTGGCCTTTCTTTCGCAACCTGTTTATTTGTGAGCCTTTATCAGTGACGCTGGACTGAACTGTAACACCGAACCATACAAATTAAAACGTTTTTCAAAACTAATAAGGCCACAGGGGGAAAAAAGGGGAGCAAAATATATAAGAGGGGTACGAGAGACTTTAAAAGCAGTACGACCTTTAACGCGGCTTTAAACGCTTGCACCGTTTGCCCGTAAGCCGACTCCGCTTAGCAGAATCAGCGATGGCCGTGCGCTCACCGTTTGCCCGTAAGCCGACTCCGCTTAGTAGATTCAGCTATGGCCAAATGTGTCTTTGTACTACGGGATGTTTACAGGCTTAATATGTCACAAAATGCAATGCAGTGGCCGGGTGTTCCGAGGCGGCTTTCCATAACAGCGTTAATGATAACAACAGCTGTTGTTTTATTCTGTAATGTTATGTTTGGTTATATGCTGCCCACCGCAGACACTGTAATAATAACAGCGGGCGGGCGGACGGGCGGACGGGGCCGGGCGCTGCGGCTCGGCTGGCGGACTTACTTCAGCCCCAAGCCGTGCAGATGCTGCCCTATGAGCCGGACCAGGTCTTCATCCCACTGCGTGAGACGCTTCTTCTTCTTCATCGACCCCGATCCCGGGGGGGCGGGGGCGGTGGTACCTGCGGTGCCCGTCCCGGGGGGATGGCCATCCCCGTCCGCGGCAGCGCCGGAGAGCAGCCCGTTGGAGCGCACCGGCTCGCCGCCCGGCGTCCCCGCATCGCGTCCCGCGTCGTCTGCGCCGTTCGCCTGCATGCCGGCGCCGGGTCCGCGGCTATCGAGAATCGGCGGCGGTGCGAGAGGCCCGCGGTGCGTGCGAACGCCCCGGACCGTCCGTCAGCGCCCCGTGAGCCGGAGCCGGAGCCCGAGCCTCTGCGCCGCACCGGCCGTGGAGCTCGGAGAAGGGCTGTCAGATCGGCCGGCTCGGAGCCCGCAAGCCCATGCACAAAGCGCCCTGCTCGCCCCACCCCCCCTTCCTGCCCGTCCGTCGGTAACAGCTGCAAACTCCGCGGAAGATGGTGTCCGAGCGCCGTGACATCACAGGAAATTCCAGTAGTGCCCCGGTTCCGGGGGATAAATATCGCTGTAAACAGTGGGCATGGTGCCGCTGGTGCCGGGCGCTGCGGTAGTGCGCGTCCCGGGCACCGCAAAGTGCAAAACCGTGCAGAATGTACCCGAATATCACTCTGATTCTTGTTATTGTGCCCAGTAGGTGATGGAGGGGGGTGTGCGCCGGGGAGGGACCCCTGCTGCTGTTTCTGCTGCCGATGCTGCTGCTGTTTTGAACATCTGTTACATATTTTTTTTTTAATGTAACTGAAATATAAACGAAAATATGCAGGGATGTCCTGTGTGCGTATTAGTGTCAGCACAAGCAACAAACGTTTCAGTATTTTGTCTGTCTGCATGTTTCACTCATGCAGTGGGATGTATATACGCTGTCAGGAAAAAGTAAGAATTTGTACCTTTGAGGGTACAGTTACTTGTCCCTGGGGCTGTACCCTAGATGTGGGTAAATGTAGAATTAGGCTCTGAGGAATCATTGGGGGTACATTAATGTTGTTTGTACCTCTTAGTACAAAACAGTTCCGGAGCTGTACCTGTTTTCTGACGGTACACTTACCTTTTCCATGTCTCTGGTACCCTGAAATGAGGAATTCAGCTAAAAGCTAACAATGCCATTACAGTGCAGAAAAACAAACTAAGTGAAAATTCCTAATTGTATTGCATCTATAAATCAAAGTGAAAAATGTGAAAAATATCATAAAGACATCAGCCATGATTTGACTCCAATTTAGTGGCTTCCAAGGAACAAAAAAGCCAAATTACTTGTTAAACAGGTTTCAGAATCTCTGGTGGGAATACTAATGTCGTCCTCAGAAACAAAAGCTATTATTAGTTAGCAAACCTGCTGGGTTATTTTTGTGAAAGGACACCAGCTTTATTCAGCTCATAAATCTGTCACACGTAGGCTCCACTAGTGACTGAAGAAGGATGGGATGCTGATCATCTTGCATGGCTGATATGGATCTGAATGCATGCGTTTACTTGTTGTCTGGGAAACCTTTATTGGGTTTTTGTTATTATTGTCATGTGCCAGGAACATAATTCAGTTACACACATTATTTAGACAGATCTATCCGTACACCTTCAGGTTCACTGAGCAGCTACATCTTTAACCAGGAAAAAAGCAATATTATAAATATGCAGCAGTATTCTAAATGAATGTGACAAACTGGAATATCAAATGCCCCAGACAGCAAGTGTCAGACAGGCCTATTTGGACGCTGAAAACAAGGGTCACATGACAGAAGAGTCACAACCGGGGAGTCACACACACTGAAAGAACACAAAAAGCAGATTGGAAAAAAATCTCAGACATTCCAGCAAAACATCAAAAATGACCTGGACACAATTATTAGCACCTTCAACTTAATACTTTGTAGCAGACCCTTTGGAAAAAAATAACTGGTTTTAATCACTTCCTGTAACAACCAATGAGTTTTTTACATCTCTCTACTAGAAATTTGGACCACTCTTCCTTTGCCAGTTGCCCCAGATCTCTCATATTTGAAGGGTTCCTTCTCCCAACTACTGGTTTTAGATCTAAGATCTGGATTAATTGCTGGCCACTTCAGAACTCTCCAGCACTTTGTCTTAAACCATTTCTGGTGCTCTTTGAAGGACGCTTTGGGTCATTGTCCTGCTGTAAGGCCCATGACCTCCAGCTGAGACCCAGCTTTTTGACACTGGGACCTACATTGTGCCCCAGAATTCTTTGGTAGTCTGCAGATTCCATGATACCATGCAACCAGTCAAGACTCCCAGTGCCTGAAGCAGCAAAGCAACCCCAAAACATCAGTGAACCTCCTCCATGTTTGACTGCAGTGTGTTCTTTTCTTTGAAGGCTTCTTCTTGTATTCGGTAAATGGTAGAATGATGTGCTTTACAGAAAAGCTCTATTTTTGTCTCATCTGTCCAGAGGACATTCTCCCAGAAGGATTGTTGCTTCCACAGGTAAGTTTTAGCAAACTCCAATCTGGCTTTTTTATGTTTCTGTGTTAGCAGTGGGGTCTCCTGGGTCTCCTGCCATAGCGTCCCATTTCATTCAGATGGCGACGGATAGTGCGAGCTGACACTGCTGTACCCTGCATCTACAGGCCAGCTTGAATTTGTTTGGTTGAGTTGATTGAGGTTCTTGATCCACTATCAGTCTTTCTCTTTCGTCCACATCCAGAAAGATTAGCTTCAGTGCCATGGGCTGTAAACTTTACAATGTTGAGCACAGTGGTCACAGGAACATTAAGATCTCTGGAGATGGACTTGTAGCCTTGGGATTGTCCAGGCTTTTCTGTAATTTAGGTTCTCAAATCCTCTGCAATTCTTTGCTCTTCTTTCCTTTCTCTGTGCTCAGTGTGGCACACAGACACTCAGAAACAGGATTGCGTCAACATTTCTCCATTTTAACTGGTTGCATGAGGGAATTTCTGCCAGCACCTGTTAATCGCTACAGGTGAGTTGAATTACAAATTAAAGGAGCATCACACGCTTAAAACATAATTATTTCGTACAATTCTGATAAGGTGCCAATAATTTTGTCCAGACCATTTTTGAGGTTTTGTGTGGAATATCCCAGATTTGTTTTTTTTGTCTGCTTTTTTGCGTTGTTCCAGGGCCAACAAAAGAAAAAATCATGACAATACTAAAGCATTTGTAATTGCAACAATTTTCTGGGAGAAGTGGTGCGCTTTCTGTGTGTATATACAGTATACTCTCTCTCTCTCTCTCTCTCTCTCTCTCTATTTATATATATATATATATATATGCACACATTTATATTTATATATAGAGAGAGAGAAAGAGAGAGAGAGCGAGAGAGAGAGCGAGCTGTGGATGCGTCGAAGTGTACTCCTCTGATGTTCAACTGCGCATTCCTGAACTGTATTTTCTGACGTGTCATGACGTTGTGGAAAAATCGTTGTAATGCCTACTTGTGGATGACAGGTGGCACTATATGACATTGGGATAGTATGAGGGCGCTCAAGCGAAAAGTCAGTGTGCTGCGCACTCCGAACAGCAGGTGGCAGCATGCACACCGCCGTTGTGAACAACAACAGGATGAAAATTCCCAAGGAAGAAGAAAACTGTAAAGATGGCGTCGTTGTTGGAAGCAACACATGTGAGCTTGGAAGAACATAGTGGTAATATTTTTAATCTTCCGACCAAAAACGAAGCAACGTATATATAAGAATATACCCAAATTTGAACTTTTAAGTAAATTTATAATCAAATTTTAGTTTTATTATTCAGGGATGTAACCTTTGTAGACATGGCATTCTGGTTATAAGCTGTTTTGACTTACTGTATTGTAATTAACTCCGGCTACTGCTGGTCGTGCCCTTTTATATTTTTGAAACGTGTAGACATGTTGTGTGTGAGCGCCTGTGTGTTCCGGATCCTGTAATAATTTCGCCAAACTTCGCCATTCAGACGCCCGAGACACCACAGGCGACTCGGACAACGAGAGCAACGATGGGGCGAGCGAAGGCGAGCAGGAGGAGGACCCGGAGAAAAACAACCCTAACGCGGGATGGGCAGACGCCATGGCTAAGATCCTTAACAAGAAGACCTCAGAGGACAAGCCGAGCATCTTAGTGAAGAATAGAGAGCTGGATAAAGTGAAAGAGAAGGAGAAGAAGGAGCGACTGGAAAGGAGGAAGCAGGTACTGTCAGTCAAAGGATCGATGGGAGAGGGTACTTTATTACCGACGTGATTGGCTGGGAGTGAGCATTTTCACCGCATTCATTTGCGTTCCCGTGCAACTTGCAGCTGGATAAGAAGCGGGCCTGGGAGATGCTCTGCCGGGAGAAACCGGATGTGGTGCGAGACCGAGAAACTGAGCGGAACCTGCAACGGATCGCCACCAGGTGAGAACCAGTGCAAGGCCGTTACCAGGACACGCTTTCGACCCACACGCAGTCCTCGCTGGAGATTCGGGGAGCATGTCGGGGTGGTTCTTTGTCATTGCTGTCATCTGCCTCATTCTGGGACTGTGTCACCTCCTAACGAGGGCAGTGAAAGTGCACCCAAGTGTATTATTCTCCATCTCCCTGACCCGCTTAGATTTTTCGGTGGCGTGTGCGCTGTTTCTTAACGAGAGAGCCTCCGCCTCACAGGGGTGTGGTCCAGCTATTCAATGCTGTGCGAAAACACCAGAAACACATTGATGACAAGATGACAGAGGTCGGCGGCTCGGAGAGGAAGCGGGCCAAGCTACTTTCCTCCGTTTCCAAGAGAGACTTTATCGACGTTCTGCGTGGGGCGGAAACTGGAGCTGTTCGCCCGTCACAGAAGCAGGAGGTGAGTGTACAGCACCCTCTAGGGACAGCAGGATAGTCCCAGAGAATATTAAGTGAGGCTGTGCAAAATAGTCTCTGTAACAGTTTGATTTACTGCTTGTTCTCTGTCTAACTGTAGGCTGCCACCAAGCCAGAAGATAAGCCATCGTGGAGCATTTTGCGAGACGACTTCATGATGGGGGCATCCATGAAAGACTGGGACAAGGAGAGTGAAGAGGAGGGGGTGGAAGGGGATCAGGGGGGTGTACGGAAAGGCAATGTGGACTACAGCAGCGACTCGGACTGACCCCTCATTTGCACATGTGTGGACATTCGAGGTGCATAGGCTTATAGGAGGAAGCTGGTCCCTCTTCAGCGTGTCGGATCGATGCTTTGCTCTGACTGCCTCAGATTTAAAATGTATTCCTGCACATGAGGCACGCTGTGTAAAACAGCCTGTATCATGGAAAAGCATCAAAAAGTTTGCAAGGTTTGTTTTTATACTGACCTTCTGGGATGATGGCTACAAAATACACCCCATTGGTAGCCAGAATGCAGGGAGCGTTGCCTTTGTAAGTCCGCTTTATTATTATTATTTTACCTCTACAAGCCCCTTGCCAGCTGCACCAAAAACCAAGTGAGCTTCTTGCTGATTAATGTAATTATGAAACATCTCTTGTTCCAGCTGCACAGGGGCAGTCATTCTGTGAATGGCATGTTGCTGCCTCTTGTTTCTTGTAGATTTCCCCATAGATACAAAAATAAAATATTTCTAAAGTAGCATGTCACGCCTGCAGCATGAGTAGTTGGGGGGAGTCCCACCTCTGAATCTGTTTCTTTCCATGTTACGGGGGAATCAGCTAGCCTTCCAATTTATGGCTACTAAAAAAGTATATAAAAAATGAGTGCAGGTGCTGAACCAAGTAAGGAACCATAAATGTATTGCATTGTATTGTGTTGTACGGGTCCATGGAGTGATGCAAGGCTCGCCAGCATATACTGTATACTCAGTGTATATATGTAACAAAACATTTAGCATTTTCAGTGCAGGTAGATAATTTTGACCTGGTCATTTTAAAAGTAGCACCCCTGCTCTAAAGCATATTTAAAAATATCTAAGAAGTGTTTTCTGTGGTTGGTGCAGATGATGCACTGTGGGACATTCCAGACAACCAAGTCTCATCTTTCTCATGCCAAATACTCATTCATGTAAAAAAGGTGTGTGTGTTTATCATCATAACTATTGGAGATCAGTATCAAGAGAGGAGCAGTGCTCTTCCAGGTAATCCCCACCTTCACAGAGGGATGACAATCCAGGCTAGGCTTCAGACATGCTCAAAGTTCCATCTGTACAGCTACTAGTGCCGAGACACCTGCTATCAAGGCATCTGCATTGTAAGCATGTTTCTTAGCCTGGTGGGAGGACAATTCAGTCTGACACAGATAACATTATGTTTTATGGGAAAGTCTCATGCATCAGCCAGCCACATTCTTCACAAGATCTATATATGGAGGGCGGTGTGTGGCTCAGTGGGTTACGATCCTGTGTTGGTGATTGGACGGTTCCAAATTCCAATCCCATAGCTTGGCTGTGGGTCCTCCAAGCAAGACCTTTAATGCCCATGTTTATTGTCTCAAATGTCAGCAGAACTGAGTGTTTCCTGCTGCATATGGAGTGCTTCCCCTAGTGCAGCATGTGTTCCAGTGCCACGTTACGTTTGGCAATAAAGCCTACTATCCAGCCAATAGTCCTGCTCTCACTCGCCCTCTTTCTCAAACCTGTTTTCCCAGAAGGGTTCATCAGTAGCCCATCCACCAGCTGTTTAGATCAGGCAGCTAGGCTTGTGATTGTGAGTTTGCTGGTTCCCAGGCTCAACGGAGTGATTTCACCCTTGAGTAAGGCCCTTAAAAATACTTATGAAAAATACTGCTTTACTTGTGAATAATTAGAAGACTTCGTTACCAGCAGCTGAGGGCATGCCAAATGACTTGAGGAAATATAATTTTTGTTTCATATGTCTAAATATGTTGTAAGATCAGGAATGACACACCTAGAGTCATTAGGATGAGGGGATGAAGGAGCCTTAGGATGCAGAGGAGAACAGAGGGAGATAAAGGCTGAAGGTGGGCCCCTCACTGGAGAACAGAGGGAGAGAAAGGCTGAAGGTGGGCCCCTCACTGGAGAACAGGGGAGAGAAAGGCCGAAGGTGGGCCCCTCACTGGAGAACAAGGCCGAAGGTCTTTTTTTTTTACACCCTCAGAGGAAAGTGTTTACTTGCTAAAAAGCTGTTTCATTTTAAAATAAATAAAAATTGACCAGGATTGACTTGCTACTAAAGTAGCTAAATTAAGAGTTGTGGTATGTCCTCTAATGGGAACTTCAAAGTTTTCAAAGTTCTGATTCAATCAAAGGCTACTGTATATTAAATTCAGAAAAATGTACCTAAATTCAGCCGAAGTTAAAGGTGGCAATTTAATACACCCCATAGCCACCTCTCATTTCACAGCCTACACTCTCCCTGAACATTGCAGGGTATAACGAGAACAGGACACGTTTTAGCTATTACACAAGACCACTCCATTCTGAAGTATGACAGGTGGAGCTTAATCTCACGGGATCAAAAATGGCAACTGAATTTGCACGGCGTCTATTAATGGAAGCACTCATTCACTATTTCATTTTGCCAGCTTACTTAAAGTTCACTTGTAATTTAAAATTTAACACCAAGGGGTGGCATGGTGGTGCAGAAGTTAGCACTGTTAGCTCACACCCCTGGGACTGGGGATCGAGTCCTTGCTTGGGTTGCATGGCTGTGGAGTTTGCATATCCTCCCCATGTCATCATGGGGTGTCCTCTGGGTACTCTGGTTTCCCCCCACAGTGCAAACACATGCTGAGACTAATTGGAGTTACTAAATTGTGAAAGGTTTATGAGTGTGCCCTGCAATGAGTGTGCCCTGCAATGAGTGTGCCCTGCAATGAGTGTGCCCTGCAATGAGTGTTCCCTGCAATGAGTGTGCCCTGCAATGAGTGTTCCCTGCAATGAGTGTTCCCTGCAATGAGTGTGCCCTGCAATGAGTGTGCCCTGCAATGAGTGTTCCCTGCCTCATACCCACAGCTTCTGGGATAGGCTGAAAATGGACGGATGGATTTTTACACCAGACAGATACCAACATACAAACTGAACCTGCCATCGATAAAAGGTTAAGTAGCGTAATGTAAATGCCACAGTTAAATTTTCATATTAAAGAAGCTTTAGGTCACAATTACAAGACTACAGGGCTAAATGTCCTGGAAATCGACAGGATGACATTTTTAAAGGATAAAAAGGCAGAGAATGCAGATACCTGGAGATATCTTTTTTTGGGAGCTTGTTAGAAATGAAATATATACTTATTTATGGTTTATTCCTAAAATTCAGGAATAGAAATAATTACAGTGGAAATAACAAAACATCATAATATTAGATGTATGTCTCTGTCAATATAAAAACATGATATCATATTTTAAAGAGCTGTGGCCATCCACGCAGGGGAATGTGTCCCTGCAGAGGGGAGGGTCAAATGTCGCTCAGGGATTCCCTAGGAGAGAAAGGAGAATGCTTAGCACAGTGGTGACAGCTGTACCCCCCACAGGGAGGCGTGCAACAAGGCCCAGAAAAGGGGGCATTTCCATCCAGAAATGCCTTGGGGTTTTTGACTTCTGAAATCCTCCAGTGAGCAGATTCTGCATACTGAGACACATATGGTCCCATTGATAAGAAAAGCCTTTTGCTTAAGTAAGCATACTATCATGATTAGTCCCTGCAATATCAGTTGTTTTTCTGTTTGACCAGCAGGTGTCACTGATCATTCTGTTCTTCTCCGTGTTTAGTATAAGTCTGTGTCTGAATTCAGGGACTGCATCCTTCGAGAGATGTGGCCCATGTGTCCTTTGTAGTCCGTGTCCTTCCAAGGTCTACACGATGAATCTTAGCAGATATTGAGCTGTGGGTGGATCCTTCGAAACTCAGCAAAAGAGGGACGCATTCCTCGATGGCACTGTCGCACTGTCGAGACATATTTGAATGCAGCCTTAAAAGCCTCTAAGGCTCTGTTGCCGTCCCCCGAGAGTTCCCCTGTTCCCTGGGTCACCATGTGGCCGAATGGGCTGAGCATGTGGCTGACAGCGATGCTCCCTAACCCTCATGGGTCCAATTACTGCTGGACATTTCGCCTTTTCTGCCCCAGAATTATTTCAGCATTGGATCTATTTGTTGTGCCTTTATTCTTGTTACCTGTGCTTGTTTCTATTTTTGAAGTAATATTCTGTATCGCAGTTCCTAGTATGCCCTGTGCCCTTAATGTTTAGTGATTATGAGCCTCATCTGTATCTTGTAACTTCTAGTCCCTAGTGTTTGGTTAATCATCAATGGCCCGCACCTGTTTCTTGTCTAGCCCCCATTCCTTGTTTACACATGCACCTTCCCTTGCCTTGTTCCTCAGTCAGACATTGTGTGTGGTGCATTGCAGTTGTTACCCTGTGGTCCCTGCATATCTATCCAGATCCTGTCTGGTGATCATTTTTCCTTGTGTTCAGTTCCTGCCAGTTCGGTTCTTGTTCTAGCCTCCTGCCTTTGTTTTACCCCTCGGGTTCAGTATATAACAAAAAGTTATATATAAAGTTGAGAGTGACACTTAGGGTCAGAGCACGAGGTCAGACATTTATTTGGCACCCCTGGAGTATTTTGAGAGGTCTCAACAGAACTTATGACTATTCAGCTGAGGATGGGACTCGAACTGGCGTCCTCCTGATCACAGACACAGGGGCCTAACCCAATGACAGTGGAGGTACGGTTAACTGAAACGTTAACTGCAATAACAAGCAGATTTTAGGATTTACAAACTTTATTTACCTCACCTCCAAAAAAATGTTAGCGGATTTAGTTAGCAGAACTAAACTTAGCGGAAGCTAACTGGCCCGCAAAGTTAGCATTAATGCTAATTCGTTAACAAAAAAGTTGAAATGTACTTTTCTGTTCTGCACACACTCACACGGGGTGAATACACAAACACACACAAAGCAGTTGTGTGCTGCAGCAGCACTACCCACTGTGCTGCCCTAATGGGCTGTAACGATGTGCGATGGTAACGACATGGCATTTCATACACATGCAACTGTCACATCGCAAAGACCGCAACAGCCTGCTGCCTTCAAACCAGCTCTCGGTAACAGGGGGGGCCAGGAAGATTTTTTTTTTTGGGGGGGGGGAGAAATTACATCTATAAAAAAAAACTATATTGGGGCTGGTTGGGCCAGCCTTGTGATAGGGTAGGCCAGGCCTACCCTTGCCCCCCCCGTGAAGCCGGGCCCGCTTCAAAGCATCAACACGTTGCGCTAAAATATTTTTGGTCAAAGGAAAGAAGATTTTGCAATGACTTAAGATGCCGCTTTTGCGTGAGCTCTGCACGCGCTCTCCGGGACAATCATAATCATTCTCGTCCTCGCTGTTAGTCCTAGACCATGCAGCGTGATCATGAGAAATGAAACAACATGAGCCAAAAGGAGAAAAGCAAACAAGAACTGGCAACGAAAAGGCATTCGTCTTCCGCTGTACGATAATATTTCGTATTTCGCAGAGACTGTATTGCGCAAAGGCAAGTGAGTGGCAGTGTCTATTAGCTACACTCCGGGTAACACCACACACTGAAAAACAGTCTTTGTGCTATATAAGTACTTTTTGGCTATATAGTGAAGTTTAAACTCTCAAAATTATGCAGAAAATATGAAATATCATTCAGCCCTACTCAAAACACACAATATATTCACAAAGAACAATCAATATTATATGGTTAATAGGTGACGTATTAAGTAAGATTATGTGAGTAAATGATGTGGCTAGCTTTTTGTTTTAGCAGTGCTTATTTGTTGTTAGACATAGAGGAATCGTAGAAAGTAAATTAAGCAAACTGATCTAAAGTTAAAGAGAATAAACAGACAGGCTAGGCTACTCCGAGAGGATAAATTGCACATATCCAACCCTAACCTCATGTTACTGGGTGAGTCCGTCACACCCGAATGTGTTCTTAGGGATGTATTTGCCTTGCAGTTCAGCTGCGTAATACTGACAGACGACTGCATTTTTCATTCACTTTTATTTGCCCTTTATTTGGGCCCTCGTGCTTCACATTTCTCCCACCATATTGGTGAGTAATCGAGCAAGAGATTTTTAATCGATGTATTTTAATAATCGAGTAAACGAGTTTAATCGAGTAATCGTGACAGATCTACTGTAATCATTGTGGCCATATGTGAGACAAGACAATTAATGCATTTACTGTTCTCATTTATTAGTGTATCGGGACAGGAGTGCAGGTTACCTTCTCAGAAGCCCTGGGGGCAGGATACTCAGGCTGCCGGCCTGCAAATCAAAGGAGAATGAGCGGCTCTCACTGTGAGTGTAACAAGTAGAGGAGATCCAAGGATTTGGTTAAAAAGGGCTCACGTCTCCGCCTGCAGCAGACCACACAGCAGATGATCAGAGTGATGAGGAGGAGGAGGAAGAGAAAACCGCAGGGGATTCCGATAGCAAGCCCCAGGATGGCTGCCCTGCTCAGTCCCAGGTCTGGCACAGGAAGCATATAAAAGATTGAGATTGAGGAAATTCATATATCACGACAAACAAGGGTCTGAATCCTCATTCCTAGTTACTACAAACTTTCAAAGACTTGGAAAACACAACATCAAAATTCCATATTTTTCTATGCACTGCTTAGAAAAAGAGCTCCTTCTGAATCGGGAGTGCATGAGTATTTAGGAAGCTTTTAGGAAGCACTGAAGTTGGGGGATAAGTACGTAATGGGCATTATTTACAGGAGTTTTAACCCTGACTTATGAACCCTCTAAGCTGCCCGGAATATGTTGCAGGCCTAACTGTGACCACCTGCTCATGATAAACAGTATAGGAAGAGGTATGGACGGATGCATCGTGCATACTCTATGCAAACATTCCTGTGAAACATGTGCTTACAAGCTGTTACACTGCAGCTTTGACTGATGTTGATCTGCTTGGCAACACAAAAAATTTCCCTTCCATTGAGGTCTTGAGTTGCTGGGACTGTAAGGCTTAAGCTCCCATTCTTAGTGATGGTCTGGTTCAGGTTTGGGAAGGACAGCAATGAAACACCGTCTCCTGGCGTCTGACAGGTATATTGCAGATTTGTATTTATGCTCTGAACCGAGCACAAGGGTCTGGCTGTAGAGGA
>JAODKN010000134.1:12222799-12243661 GCA_026774425.1 Petrocephalus zakoni | reverse complement strand
TTACTGTCAGGCAGTCGCTGGCCGCGCCTGTGTGCATCATCGGCACGTTACTGTCAGGCAGTCGCTGCCCGAGCCTGTGTGCATCATGGGCACGTTACTGTCAGACAGTTGCTGCCGGTACCTGTGTGCATCATAGGCACGTTACTGTCAGACAGTTGCTGCCGGTACCTGTGTGCATCATAGGCATGTTACTGTCAGGCAGTCGCTGCCCGAGCCTGTGTGCATCATAGGCATGTTACTGTCAGGCAGTCGCTGGCCACACCTGTGTGCATCATAGGCACGTTACTGTCAGACAGTTGCTGCCGGTACCTGTGTGCATCATAGGCACGTTACTGTCAGGCAGTCGCTGCCCGAGCCTGTGTGCATCATAGGCATGTTACTGTCAGGCAGTCGCTGGCCACACCTGTGTGCATCATCGGCACGTTATTGTCAGGCAGTCGCTGCCCGCGCCTGTGTGCATCATAGGCACGTCACTGTCAGGCAGTCGCTGGCCGCACCAGTGTGCACCATCGGCACGTTACTGTCAGGCAGTCGCTGCCCGAGCCTGTGTGCATCATAGGCACGTTACTGTCAGACAGTCGCTGCCGGAGCCTGTGTACATCATAGGCACGTTACTGTCAGGCAGTCGTTGTCCGCGCCTGTGTGCATCATAGGCACGTTACTGTCGGGCAGTCGCTACGCGCTCCTGACGCCAATCCAGTCCGTGCACACTTCTCAGATGCTCCCGCAGACACCACAGGTATTGCATACCTGGCTGCTTCAACACCTGCAGCTCTGGGGCAGCCCAAACACCAGGTCCACTGCTGCACAAATCTCCTGCTCAAACATCAGCTCTATTGGCATGCAGCGACCACTATCCTGCACTGCCGCTTGGTCTGCCCACAGGACCATAGGCAGGTGATGGTCCCTGGCTGTGGTTACTGCTCTTTGCTCAGGAACTGTGCACACCTTGGGCCAGTTGGGAACATACAGTAATCCATAACCTTGAGGACATGGTGATTCCCAGAGTTGCTACTGGGAAATGGACCCAGCACATCCAACCCGACCCTCTCCACTGGCGACCTCACCTGATATGCCTGTAATAGCGTTGTGAAGTGCAGACGGACAGGTCGGGCATCCCTTTGGTCTGCACTTGTCATCAGGGGCTGCACATGAGTCCACATATCAGCCTAGCAGTGTCCACAGCTGGCTCCACTGCTCCGCGTTCACGACCCGCAGGAAAAGAAAATAGAGAACTTTTAATTCGGTTTTATCTTGTTATTTAGTGTCTGCTGAGTGTGAATCAGAACATGCAAACTCCAGCTCTCCCTCTAAAACCGTACTTCAACATTTCCAGTTTTAGGGAAAATATCAAATCTGTCATCCCTAAATATCTAGCCGGACGACACGGGGATTTCCAGGGCTCTGCTGGTCAGTAAGAACTGATCTGTGTTTCCTGGGACCTTTTCTAGGCGAGCATCTCTGCCGCCGCCCCTCGTCGGAGACGATTCATATATACACGTTTGTGGCGCCCCCTGGATGGATGGCGCCCTTAGCATTTGCCTATATTGCCTATGCCACGGCCCGGCCCTGGTGGAGACCCACTCCCTTCCCTCGCTCGGTAAACAAATAACGTGGCTTTGGAAAATCTAAATACCATATACTATGGTACAATGTTTGGACAATAAGATTAGGATTAGGGGGAAATTACTACCCAAGCATAGTTACTTACCTGTAAATAGCCTAAATCGAGGCAGCGTGTGGTGGCATAATGTCAAGTTTTAAGCTATTTTAAGCTATTTTATGCACATACTGTAAGCCTATGTCAGCTCAGCTGTCTGGGTCTGTGCTCTCTAAATAAATGTGTGTTTAAATATGTGTTTAGCATTTCCTTTATGCCATCTAGGTTTGTGGCCATAAGTAGTTTAGATAACACAGGTTACGCCACTAATTGAGATATAACATGAGGTTATGAACCGCCTTATCACCGAAGATTGAAGGATACACAAATGGATTATCATATTTTATGTGTTATTATTTCTCGATTTAAAATAAATTAAACCACTTCCAAAACCAACCCCATCTTCACAGAAGAAACAGAACAGTTATGTATAACCAACATAAATAATATCACTGCATTTAATCGTACTATAGACTTCCTCCCAGATTAAAATGAACAATCAAGAACAAATAAATCAGTCAAATCAAGCCACAATCACATTTTGTCCACAATTTTTTCAACTAATGCAGAATTTTTTTCCGTGAGGGGGTGGGGATGCTGAGGATGTGCTTGGGAGAGGAACAGGATCTGATGGGGCTGGGATGGTGTTGGAATCTGTAGAAGGACAAGGCAGTATGGTAGTTTTTGACATGTGTGAGGCAATGAGGACAGGAGGAGATACGGATGGCTTATACTCCAGGAGGAGATACAGGTAGCTTACACCCCAGAAGGAGATACAGATGGCTTACACCCTAGGAGGAGATACAGATGGCTTGCACCCCAGAAGGAGATACAGATGGCTTACACCCTAGGAGGAGATACAGATGGGTTATACCCAAGGAAGAGACACAGATGGCTTACACCCTAAGAGGAGACACATATGGCTTACACCCCAACAGGAGATATAGATGGCTTACACCCCAGGAGGAGATACAGATGGCTTACACCCCAACAGGAGCTACAGGCGGCTTACACCCCAGGAGGAGACACAGATGGCTTACACCCCAACAGGAGCTACAGGCGGCTTACACCCCAGGAGGAGACACAGATGGCTTAAATCCCAGGAGGAGACACAGATGACTTACACCCCAGGAGGAGACACAGATGACTTACACCCCAGGAGGAGACACAGATGGCTTACACCCCAGGAGGAGACACAGATGACTTACACCCCAGGAGGAGACACAGATGGCTTACACCCTAGGAAGAGATACAGATGGTTTACACCCCATTGTCTCATGCATGTTGATATGAAATGGGAGGGGGGTCCTCTTCTTCAGACCCAGTGGGAGAATTTCTTAGCTCCTAGTGCAAACAGTGGCATATTAGATATATCATTACACCAAGTTTACTTTGTTTTTCTTTTTGAGATTCTCCAATTTCTTTGACACTTGTTTGGGCAACACAACACCCTCAAGGTCTAATTCCTTGATAATGAACCTGTTAAGCAATATGTCAGGGAGTGAAGAAAATATTTTGGACTGAATCAAGCACATCATCTTCTATACATAGTACTACTAATGGGCTGCATAAGTGACAGCGGGGACAGTGAGGTGACAAGCTGACTGCATCACTCCCAGGCTTCTTTGGTGACATTTCCCTTTTTGGTAAACACCTGCTCATGTTTCATTCTGATGTTTATCAGCTTTTTGGTTCTTCCCACAATCCCTGTAAAGATAACACTACAATTAACAGAACGCAACTATTGTTTTCTAAACTAGAGAAATTTGATCTGATATATAATGTAAACTTTAAGTTGTTAATGTCTGTATAATAATATTTAATGTCTAATCTTAATTTAAGCCATTTAGGAGCAAATGCATACATAGTCACGGGAAACGTTTTTCGTACAGCATTTGTGCAGAATGTGTTCCATGACAAACACCCAAGGCATTGCACATTGTCGGTAAGTCAGCACTGATGCTGACAGGGTGTTGGAGGGCTCTATAGCCCGCTTTCACTCTGTCCTAATTGGTTTGGATTGACCCGTGATGGTGGCATGGTGGTGCAGTGGTTAGCACTGTTACCTCACATCTCTGGGACTGGGATTCGAGTCTCCGCCCAGGTTCCATGTGGGTGGAGTTTGCATGTTCTCGTCGTGGGATTTCCTCCAGGTACTCTGGTTTTCCCCCCAAAGTCCAAAAATGTGCTGAAGCTACTTGGAGTTACCAACGTGGCTGTAGGTGTGAGTGTGCCCTGTGATGGGCTGGCTCCCCGTCCTGGGCTGTTCCCCACCTCGTGCCTGTAGCTTCCTGGATAGGCTCTGGACCCCCTGTGACCTGGAAGGATAAGCAGTTTCTTAAAATGGACGGATGGCCATGGCTTGGAACAGGCTCTACATCAACAGTCATTTAGTATCATTTTTTTAGTGCACAAGTACAAAACTTGCACTTCTTAGTGCACTTTCTGGATGCACTATGTCACCTTTGAATGACCTTTAATGGCAGATGTCCTGCACAACAACAGGAACTGATTTCACAAACCGTTTACCAAACATATCAAAATGCCTTCCACTTACAGTATTCAACTTCCCAGTTCTGTTTAGCCTGCGATGTAATATTATTTGTTGTCATGGCAGCTCTTTATATCAATTTCATGTCCTGCTTTTTAAAATTTATAATAGAAAACCGGCATAATTTAATATGTTAATCATACTTTTTAAATAATCATGCAAGTTAAAATATTAAGAATTATACTTAAAAACACCATTACCGTCAGCCGCCATATTCGTATGTTGATTCCTGACTTCCTCAGAAGACACGTCTATGGATGAACACAAAGATTGTACGTGTGGTCTTGGCAAGACCAGTCTTGCTAACTTGCCTTCCGGGAACGAACTTGGGGTGCGGTTAATCATAGTCATTGTCCATCGTTTATTGGTTTTGTCTGGCGAGGATGCAACGGATGAATCCTAGATATTTGGGGTGGGGTTAGAACAATATTCAGGGATTTTACGGTCCTCTGTACTTCTGTTCTTGAGTATTGTAACTGGGCTTCAGCGATGGAAGATGACGTAAAACGGGTACATGAGAACACAAGTACGGTCAAGTACGCAAGCGTGTTGGGAAACTCCCTGGAATTATGAACCTGAATGTCGTCCAGTGTTTGCACACTTCAGATTTCGATGGGATGCAGTGTCACCTAGGAACACTGCGATTTTCAGAGCAGCCTCGGTGAAAAGTCAAGCAACCCCATAGCACATAACCAACTTGAAAATTGTTACTTAATCATTGGTGATGTCCTATTCATGAATGAATCGTTCTTTTGAATCGGATCTTTTCAGTGAATAGCCGGAGAGACAGCCCAGAGAGTCAGCGATTGAACGAGCCGGTATGAGCAAGCAGGGAGCTAGTAAGACCACCACCATATGGCTGGGCGTGCACATTTACACAGCAGGTAAAGGAATGTGGAGGGGCCCCCGAAGGTAATATGGCTGCATAGAGTCCACAAAAGGCAAATGCAAATGAATGTAAAAAGGTTTGTGTTTATGTCAATTTGTCAAAATATTTTTTGAATCTAATACTTTGACCTTTGCAATGCGTAGATCCACAAAAAGTTTGTTTCGATTTTAAAACTGATTCCAACCACTGAAAAGAATACGCTGAAAGGAATGATTTGTTCATGAATTGGCCGTCACTGCAATCCAGCCCGCCATTCAGGAGGAATGTCAGGGAGTACATCACAGTTCCCCGTCATACCAACCTATGCTTCTCGTACAAAGCATGAACATATTTGGCTCTTATTCAATAAGTCAATAACCATACTCACTAATCTACACTACACAAGCAGCCTTGGCAATGACCATGGGGGGGATTTCTGCATGTACACCCTGTCTGCTAAACATGTCATATTAAAGCAGCTGTAGGTCACTGCTGGTAGACTAAGAATGTTCTGGAAAGGATGACATGCTTGAAGAACACAAATCAAGTAAGGAACGCCAATACTTGAAAGAATCAAATTTTTATGATTTGTTAAAAAAACCAACAAACAAACTTGTATTTAATGTATACATAATCATTATAATTACAATAGAAAATAACACAGAATAATATTAGGATATACATCTCTTAATATAAAAACATCAAAATATCAGTGCACTAAAGTACAGTTTTTTCCTTTTATACAGTTGTGGCCATCCGTGCAGGGGAACGCGTCCCTGTGGAGGGGAGGGGCAAATGTCGCTCGGGGATTCCCTAGGAGAGAAAGGAGAATGGTTAGCACAGTGGTGAGAGCTGTACCCCCCACAGGGAGGCGTGCAACAAGGCCCAGAAAAGGGGGTATTTCCATCCAGAAATACCTTGGGGTGCCCATTTTGAATCCCTCCAGTGAGCAGGTTATGCGGGGTGTTCGAACTGGTCTGGCCTGTCACTGCCTGTGTGAACACAGCATTTCCTGTTAGCAACCCTGTGTTATCAGCTGAACAGACTGATTAGCACCATTAGGGGGCGATGCTGAGTGGCTCAAGCTGCATTCACTCAGACACAGCCTTTCCATAGAGTCATGGACCCATTAATAAAAAGGCAAAGAAAATAAAAATAAGGAAGGAAGATTTAAAAAGTAAAATAAACAGAAAAAAAATTAATGACAGTAATAATGTAAACAACAAAGCTTCATTTGCAAAAAGTACAGATATTTGCCATCAGAAATTTCTGGGCCCCATACTAGGTCAAATTCGACCCCCCACCTCCATATTTCTGTCGAGTAAAAGATCTTAGCCAAAAGATTTCTAGGCCCGCCACCACGTCACTCTTTCAGCAGGGCACAAACTAGCCTAACCTAAACTAATTGAACCTAATGTAAACAAATCTCTTAAGCTAACCTACCAAAATGAAATGCCATACATCTCCAGCACTTGTTTACTAAAGAAAAATGACACTAATATCTGCAACATAAGAATGCAAAGTCGACAGTGTAAATAACATTTATTTTTGCATATGTAATGTCAACTTAAGATTTATGTTGATTCTTTTGTGCCCATTTTCACTACATTGACCAAACTCATATACATAGATGAAGTCTACACTTTTTTTTTTTTTTAATAGATTCTATTGCTTCACTAATTAGTATAAAAATCAACCATACTTCTCTCCTAAACATTCTAGATAAAAAAGTATTCAGTATTCATGAGTATTTCATGAGGAAAAAAAAACCCCACAAAATATAGATTCTTCATTTAATTTCAAAAGCATCAATTGATAGATTGTGACTAAACTATTACATCTCAACATGTACCAACATATTTCAATCCTAAACCTTTCCAGTATGGCCCTGCACAAAGCGATATGTACAGTTTTGCCCTATGAAAAAGTCAGATGTTAGCTCTGCATGCCCTCTCAGAGCCAATCCTAACCATTTTCATCCTGGCTGTTTAAATCATTCATGAACAGACATGTTAACATAAAATTGGATTTCTTTTGAGCTAATTTTCTCTTTATAAATACTGCAATACTAATTGCAGAAATGGACCATTTCCAATTCCATGCATCCTAATTACGAAATACCTACTACTAAATAACTACTATGAGATCTGACGACTTAGAATGCAACATTCAACAAGGGGTAGTAATGTGAGATGTGGCAGAGCCACGTTCTAACACAATGTGGAGCAGTGGTTAGAATAAAGAGAAGGCTGCAGCAGTATTACAAACTCAGCAACTCGATCGCTGTGGAGACAGAGAACATACATCCCAATACAAACAAGTAAGACCGGAAATGAAAGAGCCAACAGAAACAGTTCGCTCACCCTGCCCCCTGGTGAATATGACCTGTATACTTGCGCGCATAGTTTACATGAATCTGGAAGATTAGTCTGTATTCTGCTTCCATTGCATACGTGTCGCGTTGGGTGCGCGTTACATAAAGTATATCACTGACCTAAATGTCCTGGCTGCTGTGGCAGGGCTCCACCGCTCCAACGTAACTGCAATGGATTTCCAGGCCCCAGGGAAGTAATATTTTTTATCTGCCCCCCCCCCCCCAAGCACAGAGTCAGCCATTTATCTGGCATCTATTTCTCTGGCACTCTTGGAGCATTTTGGGGGCCCAACCAAGATGGAAATATTCTACAAAGGATGGGGTTCAAACTGGTCAGCCTTCAGATCTCAGGCACAGAGGCTTAACCTGCTAAGCCACAAACCACACCCATAATAAAATGATACAATGTATGACACGCATTGAAAGTCTGTTCAAATGTAGTTTTACAATTTGTTTTTGAATGAATACCACCATTCAGGCACTAATTGGACTGTAATCAGTGGCCATATGTGAAGCAAGAAAATTAATGCATTTGATGTTCTAATTTATCAGTTTAAGGAAAGGAGTGCAGGTTACCTTCTCAGAAGCCAAGGGGGCAGGATTCCTCGGCTGTCGACCTACAAGTCAAAGAATGAACAGCTCTTACTATGAGTTACTGGAAGAGGAGGCCCAAGGATTATGTTAAAAAAAAAAAAAAAAAAAAAAAGGCTCACGTCTCCGCCTGCAGCAGACGACACAGAGGATGATGATGAGGAGGAGGAGGAGGAAACCGCAGGGGATTCCGATAGCAAGGCCCAGGATGGCCGCCCTGCTCAGTCCCTGGCCTGGAACAGGAAACACAGGACGTACATATAATCATATCATACCATACAAGGGTCTGCATCCTTGTTCCTGACCATCTTAGAGAAAGATTTGCTTCTGAATTAGGCGGGAAACCATGGAGGTGTTCAGGCAGAATAAACACTGAAGTGCCATTACTTCCAAGAGATTATCAAGCCTCATTTACTGTGGATAACTGGTTTAGAAAAAGACCCATTCCCATTAAGGGTTTGCCATTGGCTGAATCACTGTCCTCAAAGTCTGAACAGCCCACCTGGTCCAACACTGTACTCCTTTGAAGGTTGGCCCGGGATTGAGTTAGCCAGGGGAACGACCCGGAACCAGTAGTTGGACTTGGGATCAAGCACAAAGAGGTCTTTGCTCCGGGCAGTGCTTGGCATCATCGCTATGCTTCGGAAACCATCCGCGGCCCGTTTTCTACGCCGGTTCGTTCCATTGCTGGGCTTGAGATCAGGTCCCATCATCTGGATATCAAAGCCTTTTGACAGTGGGGTGGAAATAGTGACTGATCAGCAGAACTCACCCCCTGTGCATTTCTGCACTGATATTCAAGAAGCCATTTTACACCCAATTAGATCATTATTAATAAGAGGACTCTGTACCATTTTCATGAGTCACTGCCATCTCCTCCTTTGGGGTTACCTGTGTAGATGGAGGTGAGGGGGACACCCCAGGTCAGCGTTACTATGGTACCCGCTGCATTGGAGATGAGGCTGGAACCTGAGATCGTGGGACCTGTAGGGAGGAGAGCAGCAGTAAGTAGAAGACCCTGCGCCCTCAGCGTCACGGTGAGCGCTGCGTTACATTTGTAATACAGCTGCTCGTCCTACCTATCAGCTGAATGCTGTTGTTTAGGTGTCCAAGAGGGTTGCTGCTGCTGTAGGTGTAGTTGCTGAGGTCAGATGTGGTCAGGTTGAAGTTGGTGATGTTCAGCTGTGTGGTGTCACTGCTGATCTGATACGGCCCTCCGTTTGCCAGGACCTGAGAGCCTTTGGACCAGGTGATGTTGGGTGCTGGCACAGATGTGACGTCACAGGAGATGGTGACCACCAGCATCCCATTGCTCACCGTGCTCGAGACCGTGGGCAAGGAGCCTTGAGGCGCTCCTACAATGACCAGAACAGCACTGCGTGTCAAACAGGGTCCAGATACTCAAGTAATGAGCCACTAAATGCATACAGAGGAACTTCCACTAGCCTTCTGTCAAAATTTAGCTCTAGCCCTCATTCAACCTGCACGATGTACATTGTTAATATCAACATCACATGCTATACAGATGTCATATCGCAACGCCTGCGATGGTCAGCTGTTTGGAGACAATGTTTGGGAGGCATTTCCAGCAATGCCATTGCAGCATTTTGAAATCTTGGCAATACAATTAATAAGCAGGGCGTGCCCCAAAATAAAATTTCACCAAGCGGACCATGACACCCCTCAGAACATCGGAAATATCGCATTACTGTAATATCGCTCAAGCCTAGTTGAGGCCAACTACCTAAAACAGTTTAGGCTGTACAGTAGTGCATTTAAAAAGCATACAATCATCTAGCTCTACCTTAAACCTTACTTAATGTACTGTGACTACCTGCCCATGATAAATGGTAGCAAGAGGGATGTACAGATGCATAACGTATACTCTGTGCCAACATTCCTGTAAAACATGCACTTACGAGCCGTCACACTGCAGCTTTGAGTGATGCTGGTCTGATTAGCAATGCAAAATATTTCCTTTCCCTTGAGGTCTGGAGTTGCCTGGACTGTAAGGCTTAAGCTCCCATTCTTAGTGATGGTCTGGTTCAGGTATGGGAAGGACAGCAATGAAACACCGTCTCCTGGCGTCTGACAGGTATATTGCAGATTTGTATTTATGCTCTGAACTGAGCACAAGGGTCTGGCTGTAGAGGAAGGAAAAGACATCTGTCAGGAGTATTAAAATACAGGGTTACCATGTTCTGCAGCTTGCCCTTATGCAGTCTATGTACTCGTTTTGATTAGGTGAGGTATTAAACTAATTAAATTGTGTAGCATACAGCACAGTCTGGAAGCTAAACACAGATGCTCCTCTACTTATAATGGCGTTACATTCCAATGAACCCATTGTAAATTGAAAATATTGTAAGTTGAATATGAAATGCTGTGGTGCACTTTGGCAGTTTGTAGACATAATGGGCAGACAATTCAGTTAAACACATAAAACAACATCATTGTTAAACACTGCACGAGGCATTTATGTTCACGTCACCACAGGAGTGTGGCTGAGTGGATGCTGCAGGCAGCCAGTGACCCTAGGAAGTATTACAGGTACCATTGATGGCCCGGGAACAGATCGAAATTCAAAGTTAATGTCAAGTCAGTGTGCGATAAAGCAGGGTCGCCAACTCTCACGCATCTGGCCTGACACGCTTTCACACTCTCGCGGTAATGCAAGACATCTTACGGCAAACCGATATTACTATTCCATCATAAATCTAAAATTAGCCATGTTAAAAGCGTCGGGCAGTTTATAAACCCCACAGACGATTTACACAGTAGGGTAATAAAACTCGTACTGCAATCATAACTGTGATTGCAGACTTCTCCCATTGAAAATCTCACACCAGCCAGCTGAGCAAAGCTGTCAACCCTGCATAAAGGTGAATATGACAAGATAACAATTAATAACAAATTCAGTTATTAATAAATTAATAACAATTCAGCTGACTGCGTCTCACAGACGTCACCTGCCGCATCACTCAGCTTAAATATTTTCCTGTTGATTCGGGTATAGCAAGCTAAAGTACTGGCTTTCAAAACGAGGTGTAACACCATGATGAAAGTGCTGTTATCACGCCCAAGGTATACGCCAGCCGCGTGCCCTAAGCTGCCTGGGACAGGCTCCAGCCCAACTTCCCTCCCAACCGGAATAAATGTTTGGATGATGCGTTTCTTCATTTCTGGAAGTAGAGAGTCCAGTTTTATCCTTAAGCCAAGAGTCATGCATTTCTTTATCTTTTTGGGCTTCAGTGAGTCGTTTTCTCACATTTTAAGTATTTAAGTTTGACTGGATCCTTCCCAACCCCCATTTTCTGCCACATCCACTGGACTTGTATATAACATGCTATATACGCGCACAAACGCACGTTATAGGCGGAAACATGGAAATCACATACTGGAATCCCTTCTTAACAGTGAGTATTTATTAACCAGTTTCCTTACAGTTTGGATCCCACCTTGTCAGGTCGTTTCCATCAGTAATATTTATCTAAAATGGGTTAAAGCAGCAGTTCTATGGTTAGCCGTGTGCGGCTGGAGAGTGACACTCAAGGCGTCACAATCTGTCGCTTTTCAGCCGTTTGCATAGACAAACCTTTTAATTCAGATCCCTAGTGATTTTTTAGCACCTAATAGACCCAAACTGCTTTGACAGTGTAAAGCACAACTGCGGCGGAATGCATTTAAAATATAGTATCTGTAAGAACAAATTGCTCATGCTCACACACGCAAGCATCAAAAAAGCAAGTAACCAATCGGCCGGCCCCGGCGTATTTACCGAACACTCGGAGGGTGACACTGGCAGACTTCTTCGAGAATCCAAACTTGGTGACGGTCACGGTGTAAGTGGCGCTGTAGTTCCGCAGCACGTTGCTGAAGGCGAGCGACCCGCTGGGCATCAGCGACACGACGGCCGCGTAATTATCGGCGATGCCCGGGGGACTGGAGCCCATCGCACTGGTCACGATAATCAACTCGCCCACAGACCACTCTATTATGGGAGCCTGGGCTCCAGTAATGGACACGTTCAGAGTCACATTGCTACCAGCTTTGGCATCGACCGTGGGGGGGCTGTTGACAGTGAGAATGAGGTCGCAATCTGCAGAATCTACGGGGAATTAATAATTCAGTCGTTAAACTTAAGGTTACCGATAATGCAACATATTTACTGCCAATAATAATAAGTCTACTTATCATATAAAAAAAAACCTGGCTTTCACACACACACGCAAATTAGTCAATACCATTTTAGTTTTAAACCTTCACAATAGGCTGCTTAAAGCCGGACAAACGTGTTTTGCCGTCCAACCAGTCTGCGCTTCATTTATATAGGTAATAATGGTGTTAAGGTATTAATTAAAGAGTGCCAGCAGATCAATCTTCTGAGCTGTAATAACGAAAATACGGCGAGGGATTTTTTTTTAACTTACCTGCAAGCAATAAAGCGATAAAGACTCCCCAGCAAACGCCGTCCAGCGGCATCTTAGTTCCAAACTCCACGTCTCTCTGATCACCGAAACATCATCAGTTTATCCGCAGCCAAACTACCGGAATCTTTCCGCATATCTTCCCTACATATGTGCAATTTCCTTCAGGTGTGTGTGTTTAAATACCTCACCTGCCGGGGCGCATGATCGCCGCGGCGCACTGGGAGAGGCGCGCATGGGACCTGCCCTGCGCCGGCAGAGGATCGCCGGACCAGGGGTGTGGTGCAGGGCGTCCACCTCCCGTGCACCTGCGCTTTCAGATTCACACGCTCGGCCAAGAAGTCTTATGGCAAGTGACGCAAGTCTATATTATTCCATCATAAACCTAAAGCTAGTTATATCAGAAGCGTTTCAAAGCCTGCGGGTTATTCACAAGGGAATAAACCTGCTAGATACATGTGACGCGCGCGCTGGTGCGTGCAGACTTGTGTCGAAATCGAAATCTCAAGCCAGCTGCGCAAAGTTTGGCAGCCGCGTTAGTATGTTTCGTCTTAGCGTGACAGTAATAGCACGGGCTCGTGGGACACTTGTTTATGGCAGTAGGTGTTTCGATCTCCGGTTTATGTGTTAGTGAGGGATTTGCGGGGACTGATGCAGCGCATGCATGTGATTCACTTAACGGCGTCAGTCCAGAACTGTTTGTCCCGTTTCTCCGGCACTGAGCGTGTCTATCAGTCGTGTCGGATTTAAAAAAAATACTGGTAACACTTTACTTGAGGGGCCACAAATAATAGTAGTAACTCATTGACTACTGAAGTACAAATCATGAACATGAATTAGTTAATGATTAACTAATGAACTAACTAATGAAGTTCCTGCAAAGAATACATGAATCGTCATAATTGATTAATGATGAAGTAACGCATAGTTAATGGTTAATTAACTAAGCATGTATTACTGCATTATTTGTGGCCCCTCAAGTAAAGTGTTACCAAAATACTTTAACGACTTCCGAGATGTCCCAGTAATTCGACGAGAATGATGCGATGGGGTAGCCACTCGTCCGGGCGATTTCCGCACCCAGAAGCGTAGCGACAGGCCGGGGACAGCAGGCCATCGCCTGGGGCCCTAAGCCGAGAGGGGGGCCCCTCGGGACGGCCGATTACACAGAACATTGCAGCGACTAATCTGCTAAATTCCGTTTTTCACAAATGTTAAAATAAAGGACTTGCTTAGTAAACTTTCTTTATTGATATTGTTAATTTATACTGCATCCCCCGCCAAAGATATGCATGGACGCATGAAAATGCTGGCTGGTATATTTGCTACTTATTTACACATAGTGGTTAAAGCGCAGCATTTTTCAGATTCATATAAATTTCAGTGGCAGTATAATGGTTAGGGATGCAAACGTGTATTAGGAAGGCTGCTGTTTCGAGTCTCCGACCTGCAGGTACCACTGAGGTACCCTGAGCAAGGTACCGCCCCAAGCACTGCTCCCCAGGCAGCTAAATTAGCTACCCACTGCTGTGCCAAGGACGACACATTTCGTTGTTGTCAATTAATGTTAATGTTTAGGTATGTTTCGTATCAAGTCAATCGAGTAACATGCAAAAAGTATGCAGTCTGACTTAAGTAGGCGGTAATACTAGGTAATATTATGACTTATGCCCTCACATGCGGGTACATGCCGTAATAAACTGCTTTGATAATACTGTAGTTTCCATGTTTATGTTTCCATATCTAGGTTTCACTGGACTTGTACGACTGGTTTCTTCATCTGTCAGCATGAATGTAGTTCAACAATTTAGTCTGCCATCTTAGTTTCTCAGTTAATACCAGTGAACTCTAATTTACAGTACTTCAGCACCACCTGACTTACCAGTCCCAAACTGGTCACATACCTAACATTGCAAGTACAAGTACCTTATAAAGTCTGAACACATGAACACGTCTCCCGTAATATTTCAGCACCCCATTTTGTGTGACACGATACCAAATGCCTACCTGGGAGACAGGCAAGGTACAATTTGTCTGGGAGGGAGGGGCTCTAGTGCCAGTTATGTAATGTTACAAGTTACAAGACTCAATGGTAGGTATGTGTCCAGTACAATGAATGCCTGTGTACTTTACTACATGAGCGGAGGTGACTGGTGCAGTAAGGAAGGTGTAGGCAGCCTACACCCATCTCGTCATAATTTTACAGAAGACCATTATTCCAGCCTGAAGAACCTGCCAAAATGGACAGGAGAACATGCTGGATGCAGTGGAGTAAGCAGAGGCACGTCTGGGCTGTCTGCTGTTGCGTTCATTAGAACCGCATAGCACTGCCAAGCGAGCGGCCATTCCCCCAATTAGAAGGCCTCTATCCCTTAATGCCACAGTTGGTCAAACACCCTTAAGGATTTATGGTTTACATAGGAAAGACAACCAGTCACCCTTTATTAATGGCGCTTGTGTTAAAAACATCAGGTGGCTCAGTCCTGGGAGGCACCGTGCAGGGGAACCAAACCACCGGCATTTACCAGAAGTTCAGCATATGACAGGGACAGTCTCAGGGACATCATTAATCTGTCACTGTGACAGAAATGAATGTTTAATGTGGCACAGTGACAGACAGCAGATACTATTCTCCCGGTCGGGCGCTGGGCCCAACACAGAGGGGTACAGAGGTATGGTGTCATTCAGATGCACTGGGGTTGGCTGGCAGCCCCTCCTCCTCCCCCCCAGGAGCACAGCTCACAGCCGCACCATCACTTTCAGCATTCAGAGGGAGACAAGGAGCCACACAGAGAACCAGGATGCGCTTAAGTCCAGTCAGACTGATGGTGAGTCACCCGGCCGGTCGGGCTGGTTTGCCCCATCTTCTCTCCGCCTTTGTTAAAAAAACCGCAGCCAGGCTGTAAGAGAAACAAAGAGACTGCTTATACCCGCAGCCGGGCCGTGTGCAGCCACAGCTGTTCCCTCGCAGCACGCGGAAATATCACAGTCCACGGCTAAATGTTACTGAAAAAGATTTACCCGGCAATATCTGATATTTTTCTGATAAGTGTCACGATACTTAAAACAAAAAAAAAGGAGTTCTATATTTACCCAAAATAAACAATTACAAGTTCTATTTGACTATAATCTACCAGCAGACTTAAATAAGTTGGTGGTGTTGCCAGCGGACAAGACAGTGCTGCCAAATCTCCTGCTTCTGCTCAATATCATCTGTATGCTATACCGAACAATTCCATATAGTAGGACATGAAGATCTTCTGCTGACCAGTTCATAATCACTATAATTTCTTGACAAAGATGCTACTGCCTACGAGTGGCTCCAATGACCACGACTGGCCTGAGCGGCCGAGCTCAGGTAAAAGCTAACTGCGACGCTTGCATGAGTTCCGTTTCCTATGACACTTAATGTTTCAGCGCTATTTATTCGCAGTATCAACCCAGCCGACTAGCGCGGCCCTGGTCACGTGACACCTGCAACGTCGATAATGTCGTCGCATGTAGCGCAGGTCGTCAGGGCAACAGTCCTTCCGCGGGAACATCACGGCTCCGCCTACCTCTGCTCATCACCGGCCGTAAGAACCGCCTACTGCCAGCTTGCATTTCCATATCATTTGTGTAATTCCCTAACCCTCAGATGCAGTCTTGCTCAGACCCTTACCTCCCTGTCCGTCCACGGGCAGACTCCCTCCTCGCGCCGCCTCTATATCCTTCCAGCCTCTTTGAGCTTGGAGACCAGATCCTCCACAGTTTCGACCTTGACCCCCGCCTTCCGCTGTGGGGGCTCCTCCACCCGCAGCACCTCCAAACGCGACGTCACGTCCACACCTATGTCCCCCGGCTTCACCACACTGATCTTCTTCTTCTTGGCTTTCTGGGAGCAGGATGAGGGGCAAGATCTGCACGATTAATCCAAACTAAACCAACGCATTCCGCAAATGTACCCTTTCTGAGCACAGAGGGACAAGACCGCCCCGCAGCTCAGTCCATCCGGGGTGTGAACCACGCTGAGAGGAAGCTAGGGTACTGTATTTGGGATCCACGCAGGACGCGTTACCATGATGTTGGGCAGAGTGGCGTATCTCGGGGTGTTGAGTCGCAGGTCTGCAGTCACCACGGCTGGCATATTGAGCTTCACCGTCTCCAGCCCGCCGTCAATTTCCCTCACCACCTTCAGCTTGTCGCCCTCCAGGACGACCTCAGATGCAAATGTGCCCTGAGAGAGAGGAGCCAGTTTCACAGCGAGGCAGACATACCGTACGCCCCGCGGCGCTATGCCGCCTATAATGCACTGCAAGCCGTACTATAGCTACCACGGGAAAATACCGAACTGACGTGACCTTTCCAGCCACATTCTCACATTCAAAACTCGTTTATATTCCTACATGCATTCGTTTCAACATACGACCCACGTCAGAATAGAAGCCTGCATTAAACCTGTGGACATCAAATAAACTGTCCCTCTGGTGGTTCCACAGTGTAACTGCACCCCCATCCAACAAAAATACCCATAATACCCATGGTATCTGAAATGGAAAGCTAAATGACTGGCTGTTTTGTAAACAGGCTGTTGTCCCCATTCCACATTCCCCTTTCACTCAGACTTTTAGCTTGTTAGAGGCTAGGGATGTGAAAACAAGGTAACTATTATATCAATTCTGTCTATTCAACTAAGTTTCTGGAGACGCATATTTCCCAGAAAGCCAACAACAGATGAGAAACCTCCAGACCTGAGGCCAGTCCAGCAGGGCGGCAGTCATCTGGCCAGTCTGATTACAGTCATCGTCGATTGCCTGTAAAAAAACAAGCATATGACGGCAGGGTCCACAGCCTGGATGGTGACGTCAAGCTTCCGGCTACGCTGGAGACTCAGAAGCTCTGGCTTTGTACGTTTCTCCTCAGGGGCAGGACTGCAGGTACCTGTTTGCCCAGGATGATCAGACTGGCCTCCTCTTTCTTGGCCAGAGCGGCCATGATCTTGGAGACCTGCAGAGGACCCAAGGTGTCGAAATCCTTTCCAGACACCTCCACGTGGATGCCGCGGTCCGCCCCCATGGCCAGGGCTGTGCGGATGGTCTCCTAACACGCCACAGGGAAGCACGGCCATGATCATGAATACTCACAGGAAGCACGAAATGCAGACGGACACTTGGCAGGGGGAAGACGGCGCTGACAGGAGAATTCACGTGAACCATATTCACTGCAGGTAACCAGCAACACAAATTTGTTTGCTGTAAAAATGGCCCTCTATAAAGCGAGCGACTCCCCCTGCCCACCTGCACTTGCTGGGGGCCACAGCTGACCGCCACCACCTCCTGCACCAGCTTCTTCTCCTTGAGTTTGACGGCCTCCTCCACGGCGATCTCACAGAAGGGGTTCATCGAGTGCTTGACGCCATCTGTCACCACGGCGGTGTTGTCTGGTTTCACACGGACCTGAGGATAAGTAGGGCAGGGAGGGACAGCTCATTTGGGGGTGGGAAGCTGGCACAAGGACCTCTCCAGCATGCTGCCATGATGCAGAGTCCATAGCTGTAGCTGTCAGGATCTGAGGATAATGAACCTCATGCAACAGATGGCACGGTGACTAAAGGCTTGTAACCTGAAAGGCACCATTTAAACCCCAAGATGAACTGCACTCTGCATAATACCAGGGAACACTGTCAGTAACTATGAATAAAACCAAGGAGACAACAGGAGAAATTAAGGGTCCAATCATGGAGCCACCAACTGAGAGCATCAACAGGGCTGATCTCCAGACCAGCGTAGGTGGAAAGCTTCCCTGCAGCACAATCCACTGATGACCCCACTGCTTAGTAACATTCATTAATGTGATACCTCGTTAAAGGTCTTCAGTGGGGGTGAGATACTAGCATAGTGTGCCGTTTTAATGCTATCAGTGTCACAAACCGCCACCCGGTACTTCGGATGAAGTTAAATTCTCAGTTATTAAAGTAGTCTGAAGATTAATTAGAGCTAATCCAATGCCGTTTATTAATTAAGCAAACTCCCAGGAAATGATCGTACAAGGGTTCAGGTTGCACAATTACGGACTCCTACGTAGCATGAAGTAGCGAAGTCAGCTGGCAGGGGGAGACGGATTGCCCGTGTCCTGCTGTTGCTCGTCACACTGTGTGTGCACATTAACCCGGCCAGGTAGATAAATGTCTGTGCGGGAGAAAGCTGGTTCTGGGGCAATAATAAGGAAGCTGCATGTTCAGTTGAGTCTGTTTTTAGTAAATATACAGTCAGATAAGAGTAGCTGACTGTTAGATAACACAAGGTTTAGTCAGTTGTAGCAAACCATTATATTAACTTGTATTATCAAACTGTAATGCAAGTTAGAGGGCTACACTGACTATGAGGAAGAGCCCATAAATGACTTATGCTTTTAATCGGAAGTCGCAGCCAAGCGATCTATTATTGATAAGGAACCTGCACGCAAAGTTGGATTCATGGTAACACGGCGCACACACGGCACAGCGACTTGTAGGCAAACACAGGCTGCATGCCAAGCAACCTGGGCGCCGCAAAGCACAACCCCGAGAAGCAGGAGAACTTAGGATCATACACAGGGATCGCATAACACCGGATAAAGCAATTCCTAGGTGCCCACTAATACATTCTAAAGTGTAGCTCTCCCGTGCAAGATAACTTAATACCCATGCCATTATAAGCCGTGAGGTTAACAGGGCAGAGGAAGGTTAAACCAGCTGGCAAAATTCACCCGGAATCGTAGCCATTTACGCAATGCATTAACTGTTAGGAGCTCCGCTCGCAGACTGCATACCTTCACTGCATAGTCAATGACCCGCTTAACGCCGACCAGAACCCGGGCGGCCATATCTACTCCGAGGAGATAGTCGCACACAAGACTTCTCGCTCAAGGAGGGCAAGCCGGACGAATTTCGCCGTAATACCGGTGGAGGTGCTAGGGGGCGGGCTCTTACGGATCCGCCCCAGAGCGCCACCAATGGAAAACGTTTCACGCCCACAGCTATCAATCAAAAGTGATAAATATCCAATCGGAATCCAGAGTATCTACAGCGTAGGGCGCAACGCAGCAGTAGAATAGCCAATAGTTTCACGCGTGTTCCTACATATTCGGCTGCAACCAACTGCCCACAAATATTTGGTTCCTATATCCGTAAAGAATCCGTATCTAGGGTAAAGGTTAACTTCAATAAACAGCTGCTGATACAATGTGCTTATGCGCAATGAATACATTTGTGTTTGTTAGTAGCAATTAAAAAGTGTCTTTTAGATTATCGCCCCTAAATACAAATTCATTGTGGTGTCATGGTTAATCAACATTTCCCAAGAAGCACAGGCATTAGGGGTCACCCTGGATCGGATGGTAGTCCATCACAGGGTATACACACTTAGAGTGAATGAGAGGCCGAACTGCAGTTATTAGGGCTGTTATTTGAAACCCAGTCAACATGAGGCTGAATATGTGAAATCCACACAAACAGTACAGAAATGTGATTCAAAGCCTCAACCATGAATGTGTGAGCTGACATAGCTACTCAATGTGCCACTGGCACTATATGTTTCTCCTCAGTGCATCTGGGAATAAATGTACTTGACAATTTGAAGGGGTGAATCTCATACAATAGGAGGAGAGCACACACACATAGGAGCAAGAGTTGGGGTCAGACTAAGCAGCCCTGGAGTGAAAGGCCTTGCTTGACCTGTATTTGATGACAATATAAAGGGAAGGGATTTATTTTACCATCCAACCAGCTTTCAACGGTTTAACCATTACATAGTAATGGGGTACAGGTAGGGATCATAAAATTAATTATTTTAATCATTCATTTGAATAATGATTATTAATAACCCGCTTGGTAAGCATTTATGTAAACAACTTGCAATGTTTCTGTTAGAGTATGATACATTTATATATATTTTTTTTTTCCTTTGTCATTTTTAAATTACATTTTGAAATGTTTATTTGCATAGTATAGTCCACTTAAAAAGCTGAATTTCACTATATAACATGTGTACGTTACAAATAAAATTATTGGCCTGAGTTATGGACTATAACAGCAAATATTTTATAATGAATGGAACAATTAGTTAATGCAAGTGCATAAACCTCACTTAGCAACAAACTAAAAAATGAAAACCCCATAATATTCCACAGCCTATAAAAGTTAATTCCACAGCCCAGCTGCGGAAATTACACGGGTCAAACAGGCTCTTTCCTTCCTATGTTAATGCTCTCCCATGGGTGCAGTTTGTAAACGTGCGTCTTAAATTTTTGCCTAAAACTTAATGGTGATGTGTAATGGTGCTTGGTGCCAAGTTTACGCAACATGGAACCTCCCAGCAGATCACATGGAACTCCCAGCAGATCACATGGAACCTCCCAGCAGATCACATGGAA
>JAODKN010000134.1:12209246-12219631 GCA_026774425.1 Petrocephalus zakoni | reverse complement strand
TATGCATACGTGTGTGTGTGTATATTCATTCGTGTGTGTGTGTATATGCATACGTGTGTGTGTGTTTGCTTACATGTCTGTGTGTGTATGCATGCGCGCGCGTGCGTGCGTGTGTGTGTGTGTATATATGCATACGTGTGTGTGTGCATACATACATGTGTGTGTGTATGCATACATGTGTGTGTGTGTGTATATATGCATACGTGTGTGTGTGTATGCATACGTGTGTGTGTGTGTGTATATATGCATACATGTGTGTGTGTGTGTGTTCCTGTGTGGGTATATACACGTGTATATGTGTGTATGTACATGCATGTGTGTGTGTGTGTGTATGTGTGTGTATACATATCTGTGTGCGTGTGTATACGTGTGTGTGTATACATGTGTATGTGTGTGTGTGTACACATATGTGTGTATTTGTATACATATGTTGTGTATACACATACAAATATATAGACAGACACAGAAACATGTATGTGTATGTACCTTTAGTTTTAAGATTTAAAATTGGTTTTTAGAAAGAGGGAAACACAGTTGTGTGTCAGACCTGACACCGTCCAGCAGTAGGTCACTGGCAGCATCAACAGCATAGTTTTTGTAAGTTTTTATCTTTTGATGGGTCAGTTTCGCTTTTCAGAGATTAATTGGGGCTGTTTTAATGTGGCAGTAATTGCCTGCGGATTGGGTCCCGGCCCAGGGAGGCCTGACCACGGTCGATCCCCTTGTGCTTACTCTCTGCTGGTGGATAACTGTCTCTTTCTGTAAAGTCAGGTACCAGTCTCCACTTCTAGTGTCGTGACAAAATTAGCCTTTTGAGACAGATCCTCCCAGGACAATTTAAGGTTATTTTTTTTTCTTCTGTATTTTGGAATGACACTTTTTTTTCTCCCCCCCCCCACCTCAGTCACGAAAAACAAGAGGAGGAGGTCGTTCAGATTTCTGAAGGTAAGCTGTCAGCTTCTAACCCCCCCCAGGTGTGATTGGGATATAAATTGACCTGGATTATCCCGGCTGCTGGGCCAGTTTGTTGTTGCTGTGTTCCTGTTCCAGTAAATGTTAGATGTGCTTCTTCTCCATTCCATCCCCCCCCCTCCCATCTGCTTTGCTTTAATTTTTGTGAGCCCTGCTCTCAGGAGACAGTGTTGGGGGTGGAGACCAAGCTGCAGTAACCATAGCGAGCATCCAGCCGCCAGCCTTCGGGGATCACAACATTCAGTACCAGTTTCGCACAGAGAACAGCGGCGGGCAGGTAAGACGGCATTCTGATGTCCTGGGGGGGCCACGCCCCCTCCAAGCCCGATGGGTCGCGCTCGGGGGAAGTACCATTCCCCTGACATAATAGTGAGACGTATTTGTTTGTTCGCTGTAGATAGCTGCCGGGGAGACCTGATCTTGTGGATTTTAGGCGTGATCAGTAGTGTTGTGGTTTGGTGGGGGGAGGGCTAAATCCAGCAGCTGTTTTTTCTGCAGTCACAATAGTCGCTGTTACTGTGGACAGTCATGTGACTTCAGTCCTACAGCAGGACTGGCTAGTGAGTAGTGTCATGCGTCACATGATATGGGGGTGTGGCTTTGTCCCCAAAAATAGCATCGAAAAAGCCAAATCTTCAACACAGTTCTTCTGAGTATAACCAGCTTTTAGGCGCACCGTCGTTACATAAGTAATTACAGACCAGTTACGAAGAAGTCAGAATGTAAACACGCGGAGTGGAAAGCAAACGGCGAATGGTGTGGGGGTGAGGCACGATGAGGCTTACGGAGAGTTGTGGGCAGGCCCGCAATGAGATTACGAGGGCCACACCTAATGGTGAGGGATGTGTGTGCAACCTTGGGTAACTCCAGGGTGGGCCTAATCCTGTCAGCCCATCAGTGTCAGAGGAAGGTGCTCTAATGAGCTGATGGTGGGTATGCTTTGGCTGTACCTGGCTGGCCTGGTTTTTTAACCAGCTGATGCTGTTAGAGGCGCCTACCGGGGCCCTAAAGGTTGTAGATTTGAGTACTCCTGACCATACATAGTGCTTAACCTGACCTGGTCCCGGTTAATGACGGAGCCTATGTATAGATATGGTAGTGAGTGCCTTCGGGCGGATGTTATGTCATGGGGGGGGGGTTAGTGTAGCAGCCCAAAGCGTTTACAGGTCGAGCCCTTCTCCCCTGTGGCCAGGTGACATACCGCGTTGTCCAGGTGACGGACCCCCAGCTGGAGACGGCGGACGACGGGGGAGGGGCGGTCAGTGTCGTGTCCACCGCTGCCTTTGCTGGGAATCCGCAGGCCGTCGCGCAGGTACCGGGACGCCCCGCCTCATGGCCACTTTCTCTTCCTACTTCTTGTTGCTGCCGTTCCGTATCTAACGCCCTAACTTCCCGTTTTAGGCCTTGGATAAAACTCAGTGTTTAAGCACTACTGTCCCTACGGGCAGCCCTGCCAGCTAGCGAGCCAGATAGCCGCTTTGCGTGTGCCCGTCGCTTTAGCTAGCTCAGTGATGTCCAGTAGCTAGCCAGCCGGCACATTGTTCAGCCTTCCTGGTTAGCAGGAGCGGTTCTAGCGTTTGGGAATTGTGGGAAAGAAATACTGGACACCACCCCCAAACTCCCCCGCGCCCCTGCGGATCACCACAATTAATTAATTTTGGGGGGACTGAGACGCATAATGAACCGCTAAACCTGCTTAGCGTGCTAGGTAGTGAGCTGTGTTATATTACTTGGCTTTATGTACTGTGTTGCTCAGTGAGGTTTGTTTTTGCCGTCCTGCAGAGAAATCTATTTGCACGAGAGTTAGCCCGCGTGCTCTGCAGAGGCCTTACCATATGGCTGCCTTCCCCCCACCCCCTCCACAGGCAGTGATCCAGAACCCCTTCAGTAATGGCGGCAGCCCCGCGGGGGAGTCTGTGGCCGGCGAGACCCGCTTTGCCTACTTTCCCGCCGCGGCTGTGAGTGACGGCACCGCCACCGCCGTGTCAGTGCAGGCCGCCGCCGACCCGAGCCTGACGCAGGCAGGGGGTGAGTCAGCGCCGAGCGCACCGCCCCGCGGGCCGGGCCGCTCCGGAACATCCTTGTGCTGTGTAATTGCGTAGGCATCCGCAGAAGCTGCCCCCCACCCTCCTAATGCCATTAGCAGAAGCCTGTGACCAGGGACGGGCACCCTGTCTTAACGGGGGGCCTCCTCACCTCTGTCCCCCAGGGCAGTTCTATGTGATGATGACCCCCCCTGACGTCCTGCAGTCCGGCACACCCCGGACCATCGCGCCACGCACGCACCCTTACTCCACGTGAGTATTCGGTTTTACACCCTCTAGTGGCTCCCATTCCCAAGTGTTGACGTAGTATTCCTGAAATGGTGTCCTCTTGGGACGGTCTAGATAGCAGCTCACCTCCCTGAAATTAAGGTCACTCAGACGGGGCGTCCTTGTGGAAGCTCACCGCCGGTCCTGAACCCATCTACTCTTTATTTCCTGGTTAAATTTCTCACCCTGTGACTTGTGACTGTGACGGTGTCCGTGATTATTATTATTTTTTTCCCGTGACTGTTTGTCGAAGTGACGGTTCACACCCTGCATTTCAAATGATGCCTTTGGTGGGCCTTTCCCCCTCCCCCATTTTAAAATGTGAGCATCGGTGCACTCGAACCATAGCCTATTTCTTTGGAGATGTCGCCATTGTGGATGTAAGTGTGTGCAATATAAATAGGACCTGTCCCTGTGGGGAGGGAGGGGGGGTGGGCAGCCAAGTGCCTGTATGTCCCCAAAGCCATTATACCTGAGGGAGAAAAGGTGTAGAAATTCATCTTTTGTACAGCCCTGAAGACATTCTGTGTCTCTTAGTTCTGATGCGAGGATGTATCCCAGTTCGGGGTTGCCCTTTTACTTCAGACCCCTGACACAATAAATCCTATAAAAAGTTAGTCTTTTATACTTCAGATGCATGTAGTACAGTGATGTCGAACCTGCTTACCCATCCAGTAAGTCTTGGTATCTATGGCACTGTAGTTTCTGGGGAGGAGGGGTCAGGCCAGGGGGCTGTGTGGCAGAGGTCCCGCTCGGCCCTGGTCTGCACTGGGCCGGTCGTGTGCCGGAGAGCCTCCTGTCGGGTGGCATGGCTTCTGGCCAACGGGGCACATGCGGAGCAGATGGCTGCAGACGGGAGAATGCATGCGTGGTACTTCGAGGAGGGGCATCTGCATGCCTTGCCACCGCAGCTTGCTTTCTCCTTGGAAAATGCCTCTTTCTTGTTTGCTTTGTATGTATTATAAGCACATAGGTCTCATTTCTGTAATAATGCCACTGATTTATGTATAAATGAGTGTGAAACCATACCTACCTGCTGTCCACAGAGTGGAAAACAGACCAGTGCAACATGACAGTTTAAACTGGTGAGAAACTTTTACTCCCCTAAGAAGACTAGCCCCCCCCCCTCCTCCTCATTACCCTGTGCTGTGTGCCCCCCCCCCCCTCCCAAGTTCACCAGAAGACATCCTCTTGCATTCATGCTGTGTTTTCTGCTAGTTATTTTCTATGCTGTGTGTGTGTGTGTGTGTGTGTGTGCGCGGTTTGACTGTGTGTCCTGGGGACAGTGCTGTGAGGAGCAGGTGGGCCGTACCGTCTTCCCGGGCCAGAGATGGATCAGGTTGGGACGCTTGCCCATGCGGCCTGGTGAGAGCTGCAGGGAGCGCACTGCTGTACCTGCTGGTGGCTGTGCGGTTGATGAGGCTCCCAGCGCGGGGAGGTGTCAGGGTTGCAGACCTGCGGTGGGCTGACCGGCCGCTCGCTGGATTGGGCACGCCAAACGAGAGCGTGCTCATCCCACCGCCACGGCCGTCGGCCGGGCGATCCCTCTGGCTGCCGTGTGCGTCCGCAGAGTGACTGATATCATGTGTGGAGACTCTCAGTTGCCCTGATCCGGCTGTAGCGTTGTTTTCTGGTGGCGAGAGGTTTCTGATAGTGTTCCTCACGATCCCCAACTACCCAGGAAGGTCGACGGTCCACGTACGCCGAGAGATGAGAGGAGGCGGGCGCAGCACAATGAAGGTGAGGGACTTTTGGGCTTTCCCAAGCCCACCTTACTGTAGTCAGTCTAATGTTAAACTTTCAGGCAGCAGTCGGAAAAGTGACCCTTTTTCCACTAGATGGCGCTGCTGCTCAACACGAGCCAAGCCTAGTGATGTAATGGCTTCCCCCGTGACCCGGGAACGTTCCCATCTGTTGTTTACAGTGGAGAGGCGGCGGCGAGATAAAATCAACAATTGGATCGTCACCCTCTCGAAAATCATCCCCGACTGTACTATGGACAGCACCAAGACAGGAGCGGTGAGCCGTCCTGCCAGCGATGGGAGGGACGATGTCTCCAGAGCAGAGGTGGGCGGGGCTACCGCAAGCTGTCAATCACTGCCTGCTCTTACCTAATGGGCAACCCCTGGGGAGGCATTGATTGACAGCATGGGAGGGTCCGCCCCACCCAGCGAGTGTCCTTCTCGTCCACTTTGTCTCACACCCCCCCCAGAGTAATCGGTGCTGTGCCCCCCCCACTCAGAGCAAAGGCGGCATCCTCTCCAAGGCATGCGACTACATCCGGGAGCTCAGGCAGAACAACCAGAGGCTACACGAGAGCTTCAAGGAGGTGGAGCGGGTCCAGGTGGACAATGAGCTTCTCCGGCAGCAGGTACACTGTCCCCCTGCTGGGCGTGCTTCCTGTGAGCCCGCCACCGCACGCAAACGCAGCGCATGCGACTAAGTCGCGCATCTGTAACTCTGTAATTATCATTTCCCCGACAACGGTGTAACGCCTTGTCCTGCGCAATCATTAGCGCATGTGTCTCTGCACACGCATCTCCACCACCAAACCTGCGCCTCAGACGTTTCTGTCTCTGTTATGGATGTTCGTCATACTTTTGTATAAAGAAGGCTCTGGCTTGCGTCGTGCTGAAGCACTTCAGATCATATTTCCTGACATGAGCAGCCTGCAGCGCCCCCTGCCGGAACCTCCAGGCAGTGCATGTGTTTAGTTTGTTCCACCACTCAGGCAGCTGATCCAAGCCTTCAAGGGCTTGGTGATTAGTTGAACTAGAAGGTCTGATGTGGGGGGTGGGAGAGAGTGGGGGGACCCCTGCTTTGAGTGGCTGCCGGCCAGGTGACTAATGCCTACCCCCCCCCAATGTCGGTGACGTTGCAGATCGAGGAGCTGAAGAATGAGAACGCCCTGCTGAGGGCCCAGCTGCAGCAGCACGGCATTGAGGCGGTGGGGGAGACGGCACCGCAGTGAGGCGGGGGCCCGGGCCTGGGGGCAGAGCCCTAGGGAGCAGCAGGGTGTGAGCCAGGACTGCTGAGAAGGAGCCTCTCTGGCTGCCTGCCTCCCTCTGCGGAGTGGGCCTGGGATCCTCCGGAGGACATGGGGCGGCCTGCGCCCGCCCTGCCCGGGGCCCCCCGCTCGTTAAGCCTGCTTCGGACACTGATGATGAATGTCCTGCCGAGGGCTCTGCTGTCTCTCAGGACTTACTTCCTGCCCTTTTTGTCCTCCCTTTTACTTTTTCGTCTTTTTTTTTATGACTGTTTTCTTACTGCTGTTCATGTCACTATTGGGTCACTTGTTTGGGTTAATTTATTAGCTTGTTAGGAGAGTGAATGGGGGGGGGGGCATGGAAGCCGAAGTGGCACCGGGTGGCGCAGTCTGGGCTGAGCAAACCCTGCTGGCCCCCCAGGCAGAGGTTGTCCTCTCCTCGGGGGCCGGTGTCCTTCCCGCAGATGGAGTTGCAATAAAGCATCACGCTCCAGCGCTCGGGTGACTCGTAACGTCCGGCAAGAGCACTCTGAAGCTTTGAGATTGCCTTATAGACGTGCCCTGCAGGAGAGCCGAGCATAGTCGGACGAGTTGGAAGCTTCGAAACCCCTTCCCCTGAGGATGTCGACACCCCCTCTGTGCCGCAAGGATGGCAGCCGCGTCTAAGCATCTTGGAGCTCCTCATGCTCTTCCACTGTAGAATCGCACCCCTCATAGATCCAGTTCCTCCTCAGAGCACTTAACGTAGCTTTGGGTCTAGCTCAGAATTACTCCTGGTCCGCGTCTATTTTGGACGTTCCCCAATTTTTAGGAATGTAATGTATTAGCTAGATGGCTACTTTTGGTGACCAACTTGAAGGTAGTCTATGAAGAGCTTGAGTCACTGCTGAATGTTGAGATCTTAGGGCTTGTATGTGCATTTTGTTTTGTGGTCATTTTAATTATTTTTGTAAATAAGTTAATCGATAAGGATTCTTGGGGGGAAAGAAGATTCATTACAGAAATGTTAATGGGCTCCCTTGCTTGTGCTCTTTGTGGGGGAGGAATTGAAAGTGAAGACTGACAGCCTGACGAGCCAATCGGCATCACCTCCTCCCTCCCCCAAGAATGACGTTAACTTTATATGGCAATTTTTTTTTAAATTCATGTTTTCTTCAGTAGGGGGTCGTCCTGGGACTGGATATTGGGACAGTAATAAATGTTGCGGTATTCCAGGTTCACCCGCACGCAATGAAGCCGATCTCGGATGCTTCCGATTGGCACCTGGCTGTGTTCCCGCGTGCGTGCAAAACCTGGCGCGTCATGAGGTCTGCGTTTGGGGTGCAGTCCCTCCTTTCAGGAGCTTCTCCTGATGCAAGACGTCAGAGCTGTGTCTGTCGGCGCTAGACGTCCAGGAAGAAGACGATGGCAGACCTCCTCCTTTTTGCCAACTAGTTTTACTTCTCCAGTAGTGCTGGCATGAGATTTCAAAGGTAGAAGAGATAAGCTAAATAGAGGAAAAAAAAACAAAAGATTTGCTTATGGCAAATTTTAAAAAATCTGGTTTATTTTAATTTTTAATTTTTTTTTTTAAGTAGCAAAGACTAAAAAGTACGGACAATGTGAAAGCTACGGCTGGGATGGTCTCCGCGGGGGCTCATGGACATTGGTGCTGTGAATGACTGCAGGCAAAAACGAAGCCACCTAATAAAGACGTGCTAATTTCTGCTGAGAGTGAATGGGGTTTGTTTTCCTGCTCGTCTCACGTCGCCGCCAGCTATCTGTCACCCGCCAGGTCCTGTCGCCACCCAGACGTCCCTCGCCTGTCCGGCTGCACTTCATCGTGCTCCTCTTCGCTCCTTATCTCGCCCTCGTCCCCCAGCCCCGCGGCTTTTTCCCGACACTCAGTCGCCAGTCTGCACAGCCAGGCGCCCCGGTGTCCGCTGTCCTGTTTGAAGTGACTGATCTCTGATCCCTTGTCCTGTGACGTGGGGGCATTGCACTCGGGCTCTCTCCAGGACCTGCGCCTCGCGTATTGCACCGGCCGTGGTGGCTTTCCTCGGGCCCCTGTTTTGGTCCGGCCGGGGCCCAAAAAGGGGCATGGACACCCTGGCCAATTCAGGCAGCCCAGAGCTTTATTGTGGCCCCTCTGCCTGGCGAAATCCACCCCTGTCACACAGCCATCTCTGGGACCTGCATTTCTTCAGATTGAAAGTAGCAACCCGAGCAGGAGGCCCAAGGTGACTTTGTCAAGGGGGACAGAATTTCTAGCCCCACCCATTGGTTCCACCGGGGTCCATAATCAGGCAGGGCTGAGTGGGAGTGTGAATTGCGGCCGCGCTCGATTCTGTCCTGGCGTTTGGAGGCCTGTTTGTACTGGAATGAACACTGAAGAATCACATCATTCCCTGTAACTGCGTGTGTCATTATGAACAGGTCCCACAGCTTCCTGTGCTGTGCTCTTCGCCTCAGACGCAGATCTTCCTTGTCGTTGCTCTGTCTGTCCCCCATTTAAGCTAATGGTACAATAGAGGGTGGCGGGCTCGATGCTTTATTTAGCCACCAGGTTATGGCTGCTGTGAGGCAGGCCCACAAAGCTGTAGACTGAGACCTAAAGTGCAATTGGTCCTGGGTTCTCAACCAAGCTACAGGCAGCTAGCTTTCTGCTAATGCTTTCCTCAAACTTCAGGGCAGTGACTGGCTCAGCAGGCTAAGCCTCTGTGCGTGTGCTTGGAAGGGAGCCGGTTTGGGCTCAACCTCAGCAAGGCCCTTAAAGCCCAGCTCCATGGGCCCTGCTGCAGGGCTGCCCATTGCTGCCAAGCTGCCTCTCACCTGTGTGTCATGGAGGGCAAGCTGCAGTAGGCAGAGAATTTCCCCGCAGACACCAATAAAAGGGCTGATGCAATTGTTTTTGCACTTGTCAGTTTTGCATTCAATGCTAGTTTAAGATGTGATACTTTGGGTTACAGCCAGGGGGCGTAGTGTTGCATATAGAAGTAATAAATGCATGGGGGGGGGTCACTGTCCTTGGCTGGTGCTACTCGTGTGTGTGTGTGTGTGTGCGCATGTGTGCGCACGTCGGGCGCCCTACTGGAGCCTGGTCCTGTTTGAGCAGATGATCGTTTCTGATAGCGTTGGCGCTCCGTGTTGCCCGTCTCGCCTGCGGAAACCCCTTGGATCTGTGCTGCAGGTAAAAATGGGAGTGGTTACACAGGCCATCTGGCCACGTTCTCCAAAGGACATCATGCTTACCCTCCTCCTCGTCTCCGGACGTAGAGGAAAACATCCCCGAGCTCGCCGTAGCTCTACCTGCAGTGTTCCTCTGTGTAACTGTACCCTAGGCTGTGTGAGGACACATCTCATGCCAGCTTCATGGCACAGATGTGTCTCAAAGCGCCTGCATTTTCACAGGAGAAACACCACCAGAGTATGATATTTCAGCTCAAGGTTTGACAGGATGCAAATGAGATGCTGAAGCTGCGTTCATTAAGGATGAGGGATCAGCCATGGATCAGAGCAGGGACACCCACACGGCATTGATTATAAATCAGTTTGGCCCTTTGTGTTTGTGCCGTGGAGGGGAAGCATACATAAAGACCCTCCCCCCCCCAAAAAACATTTACCCAAACAAGTGACCCACATTAAATATTTATATATAACTTTATTTGAAACAGACAACAGACATTTGCTCCCGTTGTGTATGGTTTTCAGCTGCAGCTTTGGCTTATAACGCAAAAACTTTAAAAAGCTTTAATAAGTAAGTATGTGTTTGCAGCCATAGAAAATATAGCAAAAGCGGGAGCTGTTCACATTTTCTAACCATAGGACGACAAACACCAGTGCCCGCGTTTAATGGGCTACGTTATTTGTATATTTGTGCACAATCAAACGTTATTTCTGGTAATGCGATTTCATCTGTCCATTTTTGGTATTGCTCATTCAAATTAGGGGGTTTTTAGGGCTATTTTTGTTGACAGTGGACATCTGCCACCTGCAGCCTGTGTTACAGGTTATCGCTAAACGAGACTGATGCACCGGCATCCGCCAAACACACGGGCCTTTTTTATCGGAAACTACAGCAATTTGCAAATGTCTAAGCGGTTTTGCATACAGCGCTATTTGATGCAATGATGCAA
>JAODKN010000134.1:12186698-12198121 GCA_026774425.1 Petrocephalus zakoni | reverse complement strand
CCCCGGGGGGGGCGGGGGCTCCGGGGGGGGGGGGGGGGGGGGGGGGGGGGGGGGGGGTAAGAACCGCGGGGGCGGGGGTGTGGAGGAAGAGGAAGGATAAATATGTATGCTCTGTAATCTTCCCACCTGACAGACTCTATAAGGCTCCAAACATCCGTGTCATGTCAGATTTAAGCGTGAGGCGTGTGCTGGCAGGACGGGGCCCTTTGAACAGCACGCCAGCGACGTGTGGCTCAGGTCTGCAAGGAGGAAAGCAGAGACAGACAGACAGACAGACAGACGTGTATCTGTAAAAGGCGAGGAGCGGCCTGGACCCATGAGTGTGTGTGAGTCTGGGTCACGCCGGGCGGTCCTGGGCATCCCGATGGCCGTACCGGAGCTGACATGTGTCACAGCGCGGGTCTGTGTGTGCCTGTGTGTCCTCGCGCACAGGGCGGGGCTTCTGGACCTGGTCTGGCAAGGCCGCGTGCCTGAGAGGGTTCGCCGACTGAGCGTACATCTGTCAGTACCTCCCATACCCCCCACTCTCTCTGTGAGTGCTGGGGACTGAGCCCAGAGGTGTCCTGGGAGTAGTGCGGAGAGTCAGTCGGGCCCCGAAAGAGGCAGCCCTGGATGCAGGAAGAAGCACTGCGCTTTTCCTGACATATGCCAAGCCTGGGGGAGGCGGGCGGGGGGGGACTGGCACTCACGGCCCCCCGCCTCTCCGTCATCTGTTACTGGTGGGAGCGAGAGAGCAATGGAAAGAGGGATCGAGGTGGAAGACAGGAAGGTGGCAGAAGGAACAGGAAGCGTGGGGAGGCGGGGCAGGAAGTAGAAGGGCGGCACTCAGAACGGAGACGAAGGACAAATGTGCCTAACCAAATAATCAAACCAAGCACTTCAAACTGTTCATGGCCATTAAACACAGACTTAAGAAGAGTGTATCATTTTTCAAATGTACAGTGTAAGCAGTCCTCCACCTCCTGTAGTGATGCTCACTGTCGGCATTGCTGACAAAGGTAAACCTTTTGCCCTTACAATTACGGCCCCCTACTGGCAGGGTATAGTAACTACACACGTCACATACCGCAGTTCCGCTTCAGGCAGCGATAGTGCTTCTGCTGCTTTGTCCAATACTTTTTAGCAATTTAGCATTTTATCCCTAATAAGCTGTCCAGCTGGATATTACATTGATTTATTGCCTAATAATGAACGCAATCGTTTGTGCTGCCGTCTTCAGCACTGATTTACCAGTATTAAAATTCAAATGAGTCACTCCACATGTTCAGCTTTAAAAGGTGCATTTCACCGCAGCATGGAGAGCTTAGCGTTACTGAACGGATTTGACGTGTTTGTTCAGTCATGTTCCCAAGTGGGCCGTTAGAGTCAGCTGGTGGTTCAGGGTTAATTCACATCTACTAGATAACCTAGGAGAGGGGTAGAGTGCGAGAGATCAGGCCACTTCCTGAGGAACACGGGCATTAGAGCCCTGAATCAGAGAAACCTTTCTGAGAAAGTTTGCCATTAACATCTCCATCCAGAGAAGCCTTCCTGTGTTCCTAAAGAAGGTCGTCATTAACATCTCCATCCAGAGAAGCCTTCCTGTGTTCCTAGAGAAGGTTTCCATTAACATCTCCATCCAGAGAAGCCTTCCTGGGTTCCTAGAGAAGGTTTCCATTAATATCTCAATCCAGAGAAACCTTCCTGTGTCCCTACAGAAGGTCGTCATTAATGTCTCCATCCAGAGAAACCTCCCCATCTTCCATACGAAGGTTGCCTTCATACCCAGGGAGGTAATCTTTCACTGCATTTCAGTTGTCCTTCTTGAGGCTTCTTTAGGTTTTTGTAAACTGAACAACTGAACAAGAAATTCTGAACAATTAAAAACTAATCAAACAAAATTATTAGCCGCACAGCTCATAAAGGCTTAATGACATGCAATTGAATGTGATGCGGTGAAGTTTACGCTTTGAGTCCCAAGGTGCTGATAACAGTAGGCTGGAAAGAAGCATATGATGCCAGACCCATCACCCTACTGCAGACAGTCGTCAAACATCAGCACATAACCCCCCCCTCCCACATCCATAGTGGCCTCTCAGCCACTGTCTCTCCCTGCAACTACATCCAAAATGCAGCAGGTCTGTAAGCCTCCCCCCCTCCCGTACGCCCCCCCCCCACGCTGTCGGCTTTGCGGGGGCAGCTGATGGATCACCACCGCCGGACGGCGGTACTCAGCGAGTGGCTTTGCCATCTCTGCGCACAGGGGCCGATTAACGGACGTGCCGGGGGCACGGGAGGAGGAGAGACGGACGGCCTGAGTCACCGGAGACACTCCGACCGCTAATAACTCCACGCTGATAGGCCGTCAAGGGAGCGAATGAAAAATCAAACAGGCACAACAGAAAACAGTGAGAGGGAGACAAAGAGAGGGGCTGCTGTTAGCTGGGACTGCCATTCCGGGCCCCCAGGAGACGCAGGCGTCCGGGCCAGAACCGCAGCACGTGATCCACGGCGGGTCAACATTGCCGCAGCCAGAGACAGGAGCCGTTTAATCAATTAGAGGCAGCCAGGGCATTTTCAGCCATTAATGAAGGGGGGTTGGATGGTAGCAGCACACACACGGTGAGTAATCAAGATATCTAACACATGTTGTACTGACAATTATCTCGGTAATGGCAGGGACTGTAATAATCTGGCCACTAGCGGATGGTGCTGTGCCCATAATCAAAACCATCACTGCCGTAACAAATAGGAGAACCAAGAACACTAAAGATCCTCATGTTAGAGGCGGTTAAGTGTTCATAAATAAATGCAAGGCAAGTGAGTTGGCTCCTTATTAGTGTCATAACCACAGTTTTCATCTATTATTACATTATTATGCTACAGATCTGGCATACAGTAATACCCAGGTGGCCAGTTAGAGAAACAGACTCTTAGGACGGTATTTTAGGGGGCTATCATGGTGCCGGATTACTACACAAAGGTAAGGAGTGCGTCCCATGTGCAACCGCAAAATGGGCCCCAGGAAACAAAGCGCACCGGAATTGGGTTCCAGAAAAAATGACCTTAGAAGGTAGAGGATAGATTTAAGAAGGCCACGCAAACAGGCTGAAGGAGGGAGAGAAGAGAGAGAGACAGATAGAGGCTGGAATGGAGATGGATGGGGCGGGTTCAAGGACAGCGGTGGGATTGGCGAGCAATATCGGAATCAATCCCGACTGAAATGAGAGCGATTGATCTCAGATGGTTGACATTGGTGAGGGGGGGGCTGGGGGCTGTGATGGAAAGAAGAGGGAAGAGGAAAAGAGGAATGGAGGACAGAGAGGAAGCTGCTCGTGCTGATCCACACTAACACCCTGCCCTCCTGCGGAGCTGCACCACTGCCGGGTCCAGTACAGGTGCCCCGCCTGGCTGGTGCGAGACCCTGAGCCGGCCCTGCAGAATCCAGCCTGCCTGCATCTGCACACATCTGTCAGTGGCAAACAGTACTCAGGCGTTATTGGATATTCGCTGCCTGCCTCCCTATCAATAATAACAGAAAACAATTCTACATATGGGCCGACAGAGAAGCGACAGAAAATAACCACAAACAGCAGCACATTGTCTGACTTCCTGTATCCCTGTTACTGGTCACCTGTGCCAGACAAACACATACTGGTCAGCCAGGACAGCAGTGTAGCCCTCCCCGGTGGAAAGACTGGCTTCTCTGGTTCTGTCATTTAGGTGAAAGGGGCAGTGGTTTGCTCTTTTTATTAATAACACATTTCCACGCCATGCAGCAGGAGAAACTATCCCTTTTTCCACCTGTTTCCAGCGCCTGTCCTCTGTGTTTTCCTGTGCTCAGTATCTGTCGAAGCCCATATGACGCCCTAGGCAAGCATCACCGTCAGAGCCCACTGTCTGAGACAAGGTTAAATCAGTGGACACTTATGCCACCTAATGGGTCTGTCTGTCTGTGTCTTCCTTTCACTGTCTGTGTCTCCCTGTGTCTTCCTGTGGTTACCAGTGTTCATGAGTGTCTTCCTTTCACTGTCTGTGTCTCCCTGTGTCTTCCTGTGTCTGCCAGTATTAGGCTATGTGTCCCTGTATCTTCCTGCGGCTGCCGCTGTCTTCCAGTGTCTTCCTCTCTCTGCCTGTGTCTCCTTATGTCTGCCTCTGTCTGTCTATGTCGTCCTGTGGATTCCAATATCTTCCCCTCTCTGCCCATGTCTCCTTGTGTCTTCCTCTCTCTGCCTGTGTCTCCCTGTGACTGATTGTGTCTACTGCCATCTGCCTGTGTCTCCCTGTGACTGATTGTGTCTACTGCCATCTGCCTGTGTCTGTAGAAAAGCCTAGGTCACAGTGTGAGGATTTTTAGGGCTATGTGTTGCAGTGCGTCCATGGAGCTGGATCACACATAGATCCAGGACTTTATGGATCTGCTCTGCAAGGGGATGGGCAGCGGGTGTCCGCCTCATTCTGCCTTCATGCGTCGTTGGTTCTTCAACTTCCTACTTGCGGGATGCCTCTGCAGAATCGTGCATGCAGGGGTTCTGAGATTTGTCGTAGGTTTGGCTGGCCAATATGGAACTCCTGTGAATGGCAGAGCAATACTGTTAGATATTTTGGACCAGGTTTTGCTGAGCATATACAGCCATTCTGAATTCAGCAGGTCCAGGTATGTGGTGAGGGGTCGGGTCCTGGCCATGTTCTTTAGAGTAAAAATGCATTTGATTCTGAGGCTCTTGGCTTCTGTCAGCGACGTCCTGCCTGTGTGACTGTGTTGGTCTCCTACAGCAGCTCTGACTCAGTCCTCCTCCACCGTGTGAAGAATTTTCTCATTTATCGCAGATTTTTAAATCACATTCACTTTCTATGCATGTTAATATTATCATGTTCCTCACCTCCTGTTCCACTTTGAGGGACTCTGAAGCACAATCGGCATTGCCAGATAAAGTGGAATGCTTTTTAAAATCTCTGAGACTTGCTCCAGGTGCGAGGATGAAGGGAATCGGGTTCCACAGGGTTGGATGGAGGGAAGGAATAAGGATGGGAATAGGGAAATTGTATGAAGTCAGGATGGAAAGTGCTACAATGCGGTGAGAGCCTTGCTGAGGTTTTTCCTAGTGAGGGAAAACACAGGTGGAGGAAAACGCCAGTCACATGTCATTGCCCTAACCTCCTCCCGCCCCCAATATGCCAAGTAAAAAGCAAAGGGTGTAAATATGTTGTTTTGGCAGGAAGCCAGTCCGAGCCAGGGCAGGGAGAGTGTGGTAAAGATCCTGCAGAGCCGTCCACAGATTACCGCTCACAGAGCCGAACCACAGTTTCTGGGTCAAATTACTCCCAGTCTTATAAAGGACACTACTATAACGGCCATGAGGTTATAAGACCTTGACTGTAGGAGTCAGGGAGACGGTGGTGATGCAGACATTGGCTGGATGGATGAGTCACGCCTCTCGTCGCAGGGTCCCGGCTTTTGGTGATCTGGGGTACTGTGAGCTCCACTAACCGGGTGATCAGTTAGCAGCTTTCGATTGTCTCTACTTTCCGTTCAAGCTTTTAAACATTCCCTTCGTTGTTTTAATTGGGACTCTAGTTCTCTGGTGGATTGTCTGTGTAGTTTTGGTCTTAAATGATCGTTCCAGCATTCGCTTGTCCCATGTGCCTGAAGGTGTCCGTGTTTCCTGGAACTGATTTTGACACATGGACAGTTCAGTTCCCTCCGGTTTTTTGGGGGGGTGTGTCCCTGCCTCCCATATCCAAGGTCGCTGTCCTCATTACTTTCCCAGCTTACTCCAGGTCAGGCTCACCTTCGCAGCTTCTAATCAGTACACCGACTGTCAGCCTGATGGACGGTGAAGAAGGACAGATCAGAGGGAGGAGAGCAGCGGGGGAGGAGACATGGAAGAAAAGGAGAGGGAGGAGGAGAGAGGAACTGAGAAGATGGTGGAAGTATAAGAGGGGACTAGGGAAGTGGAGACTGAGAAAAGCCAAGGGTTAGTCACCAGAGGCTGCTCCACGCTGCTGCTAAATATGGCCCTTGGCAATTGATTTGATTTGATAAGTATGTACAATGGAGTCCCTCTTATTCATCAGAGTCCTATCCACTCGGAGTACTGGGGGCTACCGGTTCACTTTAAAGGAACCTCCAGTGATTCCTCTTGAGTCGAGAACAAACACCCCTGCCGATCTCACCTCCGTTTGCTCAGCGGGAGTCTTTTTCTGCTTTTTTTCCTTCGCGGCTATCTCCAGGGTAAACCTCTCCAGCTGTAGCGTGAGCGCAAGGAGAACTCAAGGTCAACATCTGCCGGCGTACGTGTCTTACGATTATTGCGGTTCCACTCCCCGTCTCTGCACGCCGCCCTTGGCCGTGGTGCAAACGCTAGGGCGTCAGACAGCCGGCGGCTCGAACCCGCGGCGGCCGCCTGCGGACATGGATGTCGGAGTGAGGAGAGGCGTGCCGTTTTACCCATCATTAACACTGCCATCACTGAGCCACTTAGCTGACACATTTACCCAGCCTGACCCACAACTTCTGCCATTTATCCAGCTGGATGTGCAGCAGAGCTGCCGGGCGATTCGGGTTAAGTGCTCCGCTCAAGGACACAAAAGCAGCGCCGCTCCTGGGGCAAGGAAGCAAAGAGACGGCTATTGTGAGCGGCATCTCCAAAGTACGCTCTCAGATCATTTGGAGGAGACTCGGAAGCACCTCCATCACCCTGCCTGATGGAGCTGTGCATGAAAATGCCAAAAATATCCTTTCGGCACAGAAAAAGTACAAAGAAAACAAACAGATGTGCTTCTGTGATGTGTTTTCCAAAGATCAACAAGAGCTCTGCACTGAGCCCAAGACGAGGACTCCGGCTAAGACGTCCTCTGACACTCTCCTTATCAAATAATAATAACCCATTCACTACCCACTTACTCCAGGCAGCACAAGACTGGGACACTCCCCGGATTGAATGCCAGAAAATAATAATAAGAAGGATAACAATAATAAACAGGTTATATTAATTACAAAATTACAATCCTTTTCATGCAATATTTGGACAAAAGTATTGGGACACTTGGCCTTTAGACCTACAGGAAGTTGTATGACGTCCCATTCTAAATCCATTGGCATCAATATAGTGTTGGTCTCCCCTATGCAGCTATAACAGCTGCCACTCTTCTGGGAAGGCTTTCCACAAGACGTTGGATTGTGTCTGTGGGAATTCTTGCCCATCCATCCAGAAGAGCATTTGCAAGGTCAGGCACTGATGAAGGCCTGGCTTGTAATTTTCATTTTAGTTCATCCCAAACGAGTTTGATGGGGTTGAGGTTAGGGCTCTGTGAAAGCCAGTCAAGTTAGTTCACCCCAAACTCACCCATCCATGTCTTTATGGACCTTGCTTTGTGCACTGGGGCATAGTCATGCTGGAACAGAAAAGGGCCTTCCCAAAAACTGAATGCTCTATGCTGAAGCATTATGAGGTCCCTACACTGGAACTATGGGACCTAGCCCAACCCCTGAAAAACAACCCCATACCATAATCCCTACGCCACCAAACTTTACAGTTGGCACAATGCAGTCAGGCAGGTAACCCTCTCCTGGCATCTTCCAAATCCATAATCGTCCATCAGACCGCCAGACGAAGATAGAAGTGTGATCCACAGAACATGTTTCCACTACTCCAGGGTCCAGTGGCTGCATGCTGTACACTCTCCATCCGACATTTTGCATGGTGATGTGAGACTCGCATGCAGTTGCTCAGCCATGGAGACCCATTCCATGAAGCTCCCGGTGCACAGCTTTTATGCTGGGGTTAATGGCAGAGGAAATTTGGAGCTCTGCAGTTATTGAGTCAACAGAGCGTTGGCGACTTTTACACACTATGTGCCTCAGCACTCGGCAACCCCGCTCCGTTACTTTACGTGGTTTGAAACTTCATGGCTGAGTTTCTGTTATTCCTAAACGCTTCCACTTTGCAATGATACAGCTACAAGGGAAGAAATTTCACAAACTTACTTACTCTGGAGGTGGCATTGTGTGACAGTACCACACTTGTATTCACTGATCTATTCAGAACGACCCATTGTATCATTAATTCTTGTATACCTGGCTGCAAAGCTAGGTGCTGATACCTGTGGCAAGGTATCTGAATGAAACCCCCGAATTCAGTGATTACCAGGTGTGTCCCAATACTTCTGGCCATATAGTGTATCTAACTCCAGAATGACAAGGTCGTGTTTTACCCATGGAACGTGAAGTCCAGCTGGGATGATCACACAACATCTCAAGCTCAGTTGTACATTGCCATCGGAACGTTCAAACTGTCCTTCACCCCGTGGCTGAGAGAGACGGCGTTATGGGGCCATCCTGCCACGAATGGAGGGGCGGCTGGTTTGAGGAACTTCAAATTCAAAAAGTGACGAAATGGGTCATTTCTCGGGTTTTGCCATTTGATTGTTTTACGATAGATGTTGATTATATGAATGGGCTCTCATGAGAACCGCAAACTCAGCGGGGGAGACTTGGGATGATCAGCCCATATGGAAACATCAGCTTGAACTAATAGGCGCTGGTCTTAAACCTAACTGCCGAAAACAGCGTTAAACGTATCGCTTACTACATCTCAGCCTTTGATCTCACTTCAAGGCTGTGCAGCCCGGGAGTGTATTTTTAACTGCCTAAAAAATGTGGTGCTGTTCCACCCCTCAAATGTTTAACATAAAGGGAGAAGGCCCTTTCCCCAGGGGACGGACTGAAACCCACGAGTTTCTACATGTCAGCAGTGCAAGGGGAAGAATGAAGGTATACGTCACGAGAAAAGAGCCCTCCCTCTGTCCATCTCTCTACCTCTCAGTCTTACTCTCATTCCCCCACTTCCCCCCCCCATTCCACTCTCCTCCCACAAATGTCCTATCAGCTCTTCCCCAACCACTTACCATTTTCAGCTCTGGCTTTGATGATCTGGGCATCATCAAAGTGTGCACGTAGCAATGATGCATTTCAATACACTTATAAATAACAACGATATAAAAATATACGAACGAATGAGAATCCGGAGTCTTTGGATCCCAGGAACAGTCTTTATTCCTACAGGTGTGTAAGGTAGCTGTCAGCCTTCCTTTAACTATATCCATGATCTCATTCCTGCTTTTAATCGCTGAACTTCCTTTTCAAAATAAGATTTCATTACATAGGCGCTGAGCTCACCTCCCATTTTTTTTAGTGTGTTGGTTTTTTTTTTTTTGAGACGTGCTGTGTCATTTTCGGTGTTCATAGAACTGTTCAATCAAAAGTAAAAGAAAAATGCATCCCTCACTCTCTGTCACCCTGTCTTGCCACTGTCTGTCACTCTCTCTTCTCCAGGCCAGCCAGTGGATCCATCACCAGGGAGACACAATTCTCCCCTTGAGATATAAATGTGGGGTTTAAGGCGGGCGGGAACGGCGCGAAGCTAACACTCTGGGGGATGGCGATTACAAGCCGGCGTCATCTGCCTCATCCACGGCGATTAGTGGCCAAGCCGAGGGGCTTGGGGGAAGCAGGTGGCGCTGCCCCCATACATTTCCATCCTAAACAGGCTGCCAGAGCAAATTAGGCAGGCAACACCACAGGCAGCGGTGAGCCGTGGGAGGGGCCCCGGGTGGGCACGCTGCATTAAATGTCAGGTGACTGCCGGAAACACCTAGGTGTAGATCCCTCCCTGGGATCTGCTGGAGACAAATTACACCTCGTGCACCTGTGAAAAGGGCATTTCTATATTAAAGGGGAAAAGAGAGGGGCAGTTAATTGTTTTGCGAGCCTGTGAATGGGTCCGTGAACCCCTGTACGCTCCCCTTCAAATGTCAACCGCGAACTTCATTTATGCACCCGGGACTTTGGGGGACTACGGTTCATAAAGTACATGGACTCTCGGTTAAATACGGAAATGTAAATCTCATTCCACTGAATTTATTACAAAAAAAAATACACCCTATCGAAAATTACCGTACGCCCACACACATAACCACTTCCTTTCAATGTATTTTTTTTATCTCAGCTGTGTAGGATGCGAAGTAGTTACTAAAACTTACATACGCAGTCGTATTTCTAAGCAATTAATAACAACAAACAATTCAGCCCCCGCAGCACTGTCATATTAGGATTACCGACTACGCACAAGCATTTGTTTTATAAATTCGGGCTACAAAATGAATTAAATTACAGATGCCTCCCCACCACCTGTACCCTTATCAACAAGACCTCCAGTCCACGCCCACCAGCACTTACATATCCAACACCGTACTATACGCACACAGCGCCCGACCTCGTCGCCGGCGCTTTCTCGGTATACTGCAGCAGCAATAAGCGCACTATAAATCACATTGCATTACAGGAGCGTCGTTCTCGCCTCTCCGGCCCGCCTCCCCGGCGCCGCTCATTGGCTAGGAGCCCTCCTTCGCCCGCCCCCTCATGCCATTTGTAGAGTCCGACCTCTTCCTTGGCGCAGGGGATTGGCGGAAGAAAGTTCTCCCGGAGCTGTCAATCACGGCTTTCTTACGCGTCGCTTTGGGGGGGCTTCTCCTTATGATGCATAGAGCGCAGAGCTGCTAAACGTGCTGAATACTGAAGGCAAAAGGGAGAATAAAAAAGGACAAAAACACACTACGGCACACACGCTTTTTCCCACTTCTACACATAATACCAAATATTTGCTACAGTCAGCGGTTTGCATAATTTTTTGTTAATTCGGAGTCTCATCTCCATGCGCCTTTGAACGTCTATCAGAGAAATTTGCATACATATTAATTCATTTTTGGGAATATTTGCTTTTTTAAAAAAAAAAAAAAAACAAACAAAAAGGGATCGCTGTGCCATTTGGCAGTTTCGTCTTAGGAGAGCCGCCCGACTGTTTTTGACGAGGTGCATGAGAAGGAAACACCATAAAGGAATAAGCATAACTGTCGCTTCTATTTTTTTTCGTCCGCTTCTGCAAAATTAAATTTGACAGCTAATATAAATACCGCCGTTGCGTAAATTACGCACGTGATCGGAAAGGGTGCATTTTGAACAGTGTAAAGGGCACAAAAAGGAGACTATAACTGTACTTAATACTGAAGAAGAAAAAAACGCGTCGGACGAGGGCAACATGAGCGGCGCCGTCTTGCGAAACGCGGTCTTGGGGCTGCTTCTTGCGGCGCTGTGCGACGGTAAGTAGTTACATCGCCGCACTTTGATTTATGACCGCTTCTTTGACCACACGTCTGCATTTTTCCCCCCCTGCCGTTCTCTGTGTTATACCGCTGGAGTTGCATACTAATGTCCCTCTTCCTACCTGGCCGCGCATCATGCGTGCCGCTGTCACGCCGCGCTCCGTTTTGTTTTGGTCCGCCACCGGGTGCGCGTCAGTGCGTGTCTACCAGTGTGCGAGCATTTATGAGAAAAAGTGCTAGTGATGGCCCGCTCGTCATTTACCTAAATATGTGTCCCCCCC
>JAODKN010000134.1:12137448-12149623 GCA_026774425.1 Petrocephalus zakoni | reverse complement strand
AGGCAGTCAGAATGGGGGTGTGGCCAGAGACAGGCAGTCAGAATGGGGGGTGTGGCCAGAGACAGGCAGTCAGAATGGGGGTGTGGCCAGAGACAGGCAGTCAGAATGGGGGGTGTGGTCAAAGACAGGCAGTCAGAATGGGGGTGTGGCCAGAGACAGGAGGTCAGAATGGGGGGTGTGGTCAGAGACAGGCAGTCAGAATGGCGGTGTGGCCAGAGACAGACGGTCAGAATGGGGGGTGTGGTCAGAGACAGGCAGTCAGAATGGGGGTGTGGCCAGAGACAGGCAGTCAGAATGGGGGGTGTGGTCAGAGAGGCGGTCAGAATGGGGGTGTGGCCAGAGACAGGCAGTCAGAATGGGGGTCGGCCAGAGACAGACGGTCAGAATGGGGGTGTGGTCAGAGACAGGCAGTCAGAATGGGGGTGTGGCCAGAGACAGACGGTCACAATGGGGGTGCGGCCAGAGACAGGCGGCAAAATTGGGGTGTGGCCAGAAACAGGCGGTCAGAATGGGGGTGTGGCCAGAGACAGGAGGTCAGAATGGGGGGTGTGGCCAGCAGGAGTTTGCTAATCAGCTGTTAGCTAAGACAAGATTACCGAGAAGGTGATTCCTGGAGTAGCAGCAGACAGCACTGTGTCATGCCCGCACTCTTCCTGGTCTGCCGAGGTCTAGCTGCAAGAGCCTCAGATCTGCAGCACGTTCCTCTAGTTTTTCTTCAAGATGCAGCTTTCCTGTGACCTGTGATGTGACCCCAAATTTCAGAGGCCAAACCGCCGGGTCCGTAGTAGGGTCTGCTCCTGGCTGGTGTGATCAGAGTAGTGTGTGTATTACTCAGCCAGGGTGTTCTGCCCTCATCATTTATCATAGAATAAACCCCAGACCTGGATAGACTGTCCCACTTTGATCCATGACTTGCTTTCTGATTGTCCATATTGTGGCCGATAAGGGCACAAGTGAATAGTTGCTTAAGGGTTAAACAGTAGCATCTGAACCATCTGCGCTGTTCTCCTAACATGCTTGATCCTCTCAGTATAAGTAGTTTATTCATGTTTTTTTGTTTTGTTTTCAGTTACTTTACATTTGACTCTGCAGGTGTCACACAACTAAAATGTGAGCTTCGTAATTTCAGATTTGTCCAAAATAAAAACTCAGGCATTTTCTGAAAAGTTCTCTCCCGCTTACTCCATTTTTATTGGTGGGAAACAATTGGTACTCTGTGGGAGACTGCAGGCACATAAAGACAGGCAGTTGTAGCGTAGAGGTGATTATACTTGCTGTGTCATACAGCATCTGAATGGAGGAAAGATGGTGAATTCAGGAGACCATACTAACTGTGCGGGGGGTTTGAATTTAGAGAAGATAGTATTAACTATGCAGGTGTTTTGGATTTAGAAAAGAGGCTTTGTTGAGGGTTGCATTTAGATATCATAGTAACTGTGTAGGTGGTATGAATTTACAGGAGATCATGCTGACTGTGCAGTGGGTGTGAATTTAGAGGAGATCATGCTGACTGCGGTGGGTGTAAATTTAGAAGAGATCATGCTGACTGTGCAGGGGGTGTGAATTTAAATGAGATCATGCTGACTCTGCAGGGGGTGTGAATTTAAATGAGATCATGCTGACTCTGCAGGGGGTGTGAATTTAGAGGAGATCATGCTCACTGTGCAGAGGGTGTGAATTTAATGGAGATCATGCTGACTGTGCAGAGGGTGTGAATTTAGAGGAGATCATGCTGACTGTGCGGTGGGTGTGAATTTAGAATAGATCATGCTGACTGAGCAGGGGGCATGAATTTAAAGGAGATCATGCTGACTGGGCAGGGAGGTGTGAATTTAAAAAAGATCATAATAACTGTGCAGGGGGGTGTGAATTTAAGAGAGATCGTACTAACTATGCAGAGGGATTTAAAGGAAACCAGAATAACCATCTGTGCTGTTTTAAGTTCTGACTTTTGGGAAGAATCCTCCTTTAATATATATCAGTCACATCTGAAGCAGCACAGATGGTGAGATCTTCGCACAGCTCGTTGAAAATGCGCCTTGTAGATGAATCATTTGAGGGTCGCTAATACGAGACCCAGAAGCTGCCTTTTGTGTCTAAAGTGGAGGCTATGTAGGACCAAGCGTGGAGAGGGAAGCTGCAGAGGACCCGGGGTCTGAGCCGCGCATCTTCATTACCGCCGTGCCCGCAGGCCTTCGCTTTGCCGCACCTCACGGGCTTCCCCAGATAAGCAGCCCTCGCCGCTGCCGCAGATGGATTTGCCCCCCCCGGGACTCCGTGGCATTGTGTTACCCCAGATTCTGTTTACTGAAGGCATCCAGCTTGAGTTTGATTCAATGCAGCTTAAACACCTTCCGTCCCAAAGAAAAAACTGCTACAGAGCCTTTAGATTTTTTCACACCTAGATAATGTATATTGTAATCTAAATTCCGATAAACCCACTAGTGCAGAAATCCAATTAAATACGACTTTATCCGTGTCTCTTCCTCATTGCCATTAGCAGTTGTAATTCCTATTACTGAAACGGCCACAAACACATTTATAAATGTCATTTATGAGGAACATAATAACTGTGTTTTATTCAGTTTTTCATTTATATCAATTTTAGCTGGATATGACACTGTAGCTGCTGATATTCAGATATATATTTTAAGAAACGTATAGTCATGTACCGTACCAAAGCCACAAAGGGTTTGTTTGCATGACCCTACTCAGGACCAGCGCCAGATGGTGACAGGGAGAGGCCACAGGGAGGTAGACGACAGCCCATATCATTCCACCAGGGGGCTTGACCTCTGATACCAGACAGCTTAGGCTGAGATTCGAACCCGTCTCCCACGATGAAGACGGTGGCCTTAACCCCGCCATCAACAACGCAAAGCCTTTGCTGGAGCCTCTGCACTGCAGCAGTTTCGGTTTAGTAACTAGCAGCTTAGTATTTTTCGACAGCTAACTTGGACACTGCGGTGCTTTTTCCGGGTACATTAACCTGACTTAGAATTCTGCTTGTTTCATTTTCCTGATTTTTTCTAATGATCTCCAACGTGGCATTTTCGAAAGCCGTCCCCTCTGCCTTCCGCTCCTCCGCGCAAGATTGATAACACCCCCAGGACTGTGGCTGTTAACATTCTGTTAGTACCTGCAAAATCGTTGATCAAACTCAGATTTCGCCTCTGCAAATTAATTATCTGACCGTGCCTCTCCGCTCTCACTCTCTTCTCAGAATGCTCGATATCACGCATCTCTAAAAAGAGTTTGTGCTTTCCGTTCAATTGACATTAAGCGACTTCATTTTTTCATTATCAACCTGGAGTATTTACTTCTAAGTTAGTGCTGCACTTTCGCCTTGCCCTTGAATGATGGCACATTCAGCGCAAGCATCTGCCGCACGGAGTTTGTGTGTCAGGCTATCGAGCTACGCATGCTCCGGAAGCCTGCCCTCAGTCAGGGGTTAAAGGGGGCTCCTCTCTGCCCCCCCCCCCGCCCGCCCCTTGCAGCATGTGGCCTGGCGAGCGGTTCTTGAACCACCATGCCTCCAGTCTTGCCCGATGAGTGCGGGGGCATGCGACTCGGAGGGAGCGAGACGACCCCGAACCCACGCGGAGGTGCCGCCCTCCGCAAGGTCGCAGAGCGTGACTGTACACGGCAAGCGTGGGCGAGGTCCCCGGTTCCTCGGCGCGGTGTGCTGTCCTCCCAGAGCCCGCAGGAGGAGCGGTAAAACAGGGCAAAGCCAGCGTTTTATGACCTGCCGTGAATAAACCATGAGGCTTTTTAATCTGTAATGCAAAGTCTCCCTGCGTCTAGTTTCATGCATTCCTACATTTTATTATATTTTATTATATTTTTCTAACGCCTTGCTTTCCGGCAAGTCCTGCCTCGTTTCCGGGACCAGGCGTCCTACCGGTAGGTAAAGCGAGCAGAGCTGGGCTACGTAACAGGCCCCTGACCAGCGGCGGTATCTATACGACGGCCCCCACGTGGACCCGTGTCGGAGTATTTACAAGGTGAAATCCCACACGGTTACAGCAGCTGGTTAAAAATACCGGCATCTGCTCTGAACAGACTCCATACGCGTCTTCCCAGCGTTAAAAACATGCCTCTGTTTTGTCGAGACCCACGACGATGGCAGAAGTCCCCCCCCCCCACGTGCACGCAGGAGCAAACACGTCTCGGATCGGGCGGCAGTGACAGCCTCTTCTTTAATATTCCCCTTCCGATGAAATCTTAATCACCACGAGATTTCACATTCCAACTGCACTTCAGTACCGCGGTTGGGGGGTGGAGGGGGAACATCCGTCTCCAAAATCAGGTTTCTGTTCTGAAGCGGCCTGATTCAATCTCGAAAATCAATTCCGTCCGCTGGAAATTGGAGCCAGTGACTACAAATCAGACGCGACAGTGCACTCACTTGAAAGGTAGGTGTGAAACAGTGCCGCCCGGCTCCTCGCCTACCTGTGGAGCAGACGCGGTGGAGGAGGCCGGCCCGTCTCAGGTGGACGCCTGTCCAGATGTCCCTCAGGGCAGTGTGAGCGGAAATGGGCTGCAGCCCACCAGCAGTGAGAGACTTATCTTTACACGAACATTATTTTCTCCTGTGTGTCTTAACGCCGCTGTGAGCCCTAGGCGGCCAGCACCGTGAGCTGATTGGCTGTGTGTCTGGCGGGCGGTCCGCTCTATCGCCCGGTCTGTGCCGGATGTAATATCGCGGGCAGCCCGGTGGGCTCACGGCGGATGGCCGGCAGAGCGCCGGTCGCCGTGGGGCTGTTCGGTGGAGGCAGAGCACCAGAATTAATGGGATCAGGCGGGAGAATAGAAGGATCTGTGTCCCGGTGAGGCGTTAATCCCCACCCCGAGCTCAGAGCAGCCGCGAGTCTGGGGCTGCCAGAGCATCAGTACATGTTTGATTGGCACTCCTGGGTCACCATTAGTGTATCTGTTCCGGCCCCATGTCCTTCTTCTGCTCTCCCCTCCCAGAATTTACCTCCCTCTTAATGCCGATTGGATCATCGCCGGGCAATGGGAAGGCGGGGTTGGTGATGGGAAGGGAGCTGGAACGTGACAGCGATGGCGACAGTGAGTGGGAGCAGGAACCTGAGAAGGTCACGCTCAGAGGCACATGGGTTCTGTCACCAAAAAGCACCGTGAACTCGGGTGCGAGTGAAGAAGAAGAAGCCAGGAATCTTTCATGAAAGGGCATTTGGGGGCCGGGGGGGGATCAAAACTTGAGCTGCATTAATGGTTTCAGAGGAGCGGACATGGTGACAGGGTTAGGATGACTGACAGCAGTCCCGCCCCCTCCGCGGCCCGTCTGTCTCACAGTGATTAATGTCATCTTGGGCAGGAAGTGCAGGATGTGGCTTCCAGCTGGAAGATCCTGAGAAGGTCAAACTCAGAGGCTCAGGGCTGCACAAATACATGGCTGGGCCTCTGAAAACTCCACCGAATGCCCACCACCCCCTTCCCCGACCCAAAAAAACCCAGTGGCCAAGAGAGCCAATCAGAGATAGGGGGCGTGTCCTTCACTGTGTAGGTCATACGGACATCTCTCTCAGTCTATGGCACAGTGACCAAGGATGATCACAGGGGTGTGAAAATGGAGACTGGCCTTCTGGACCGGTGACCTTCACGGACCGTCGGTTAACATACCTTCATGTCTGTAGGGGGGGGGGGGGGTGGGGGGTTAATACATTACAGCATGTGCTGCACCCGTGGACCAGAGCCAAAATTTTCCCGAACAGGAAACTCAGCGCCACGAGAATTCTACCATGTCTTATTAATGTATTGTGGTGGCGCACTCCCACCCCCTCCCTGGGGGGCGCAGCGGTGTGCTGATGTAGAGTTGGCCAGCCAGGCTGTGCTGCAGCAGACACTCGTGTGATTATAGCTCTTTGGAAACACTTTGCTCTGATATTTGCCTCCTCTCACGCACACATACACACGGACACACACGCTCACAGTTCTATAACTACTATTTAATCAGATCTGACGTAGTCTGGGACGCAGTAAAAAAGAGGGACTCTTAATTTAGCAGAGCGCCCCCGGTCACATGATGCGCTGAGTCATGCCTTTTCATCCGGTGACGCTGTCTCCGACACAGAGCCCGCTCGGAACGGATGCCTGGCTGGTCCCCCCCCCCCCAACCCCGCGTTAGACTTCCCCCCCGCCTCACCGCGGCCCTTGCAGGCCCATCCTGCCAGCCACCTCCAAAGTGGCCTGTCCGGTAGATGGGTGGGGGTCGGTGGGAGACCCAGCAGTGACACGGAGCAGCACTTGGCTGCCGGCGCAAGGGCACAGATTGGCTCCTGGTGGAGAGCACCTGCTCCTCCATGCTGCCTTTGGCACAGAGCGGAGGGGGCGTGTTCCCAGTCACTGCGTGTGCGAGGGGTGTGTGAGGGTGTGGGACTCTCTCTGTGTGTGCCTGAGGGTGCGGGGTTCTGTCTGTGTGTGCGTGAGAGTGCGGGATTCTCTCTGTGTGTGCGTGAGAGTGCGGGATTCTCTCTGTGTGTGCCTGAGGGTGCGGGGTTCTGTCTGTGTGTGCGTGAGAGTGCAGGATTCTCTCTGTGTGTGCGTGAGGGTGCGGGGTCCTGTCTGTGTGTGTGTGATGGTGTGGGATTCTCTGTGTTAGGGTGCAGGATTCTCTCTGTGTGTGCGTGATGGTGTGGGATTCTCTGTGTGAGGCTACGGGATTCTCTTTGTGTGTGTGAGAGGGTGCGGGATTCTGTGTGTGGTTACGGGATGGTGCGTGTGTGTGTGTGTCAGTGTTTGTAATCCTGTGTATGTGAGGGCTAATGTGTGTCTATTGTGAAGGTGCGGGATTGTGTGTGTGAGGGTGCGGGATCCTCTTTGTGTGCGTGAGGCTGTGACTCCGTGAGCGCGCCTGCGTGTCGCTCTGTTTGCACACATGGGGGGGGACCTGCCCCCGTCCCCCTTCCCTGCCGCTGTCCCTTCATTTCACGCTCTGCTGGCTCCCCGTGAATCCTCTTCCCCCGGCTCATTATCGCCGCTGTTCAGTGAGCGTGTGCAGGGGCGCGCGCCGGCCGAGGGGGGGAGGCGGCGCCAGCGCCCAGCGCCCGGCGCGGCCGTGTGGGGCGATTTAAACAGGCAGTCTGGCGAAAAGCGCCGCACTGAAGGCGGCGGGCGCAGGGGGGGCCGCGGCCGGCGCTCGGCCAGCGGCGGGAGCCGCGCTAACAGGCCCAGCACAGCACAGCGCGGCCCGAAATCAAAATGGCGTCGCATCGCCTACGCCCGCGGGCGGCCCGGCGACAAAGGCGCGCCGGCGCGGCTCCCACTCGACGCGGAAAAGCGACGCGGCGCGACCGCCAGGCGGCCTTCATGGCCCGGCGCCGCGCCAACACTCACCTCCTTCGACATTTTGCGTTGAAATCGCCGTGCCGACAGCCTCTCCCACTCCACGCAAAACAGATTGCTCGTCACCTACGCCGTACGCTATGTAGAAAGGGAAAGCCCGCCCACCGAGCGCGGCGATTGGTCAGTCATTCCCGCTGTCTTAAGGAGCTGCCTGTTCGTCGGAGCTGATTTGTTAAAATTTTCATCAATTACGCCCCTAGCTGTTTATCGATCCACTAATGTTTCGTCTTTCAAATACGTTCCCGCGCACGCTAATGCTGATAGGTCAGTTTACACGTTCAGGAGGGTTGGTTTCGAAGAAAGTATTGTGTTCAGCCGAATAAGCTTGTTTGCTCTGTTTGGAATCGCATTTATGTTTTATATACAGACATATGTCTCAAAGGATTTTCGTTTGAATTTCATTTAAACTATATTCAATCTTCCCGTCTAAATCCCGTCTCTATCGTTAAATAAACATTAACACATAGTTTCTCAAAATGAATGAAAATAGACGATATAGGGAACAGGGCGGCGATGCCGTACATGACATACAATTCTCTTTTCGGAAGCACGCGTTTTGATTATTTTAATGCTCATCTGAAATGTGTAGCTATGCTATGCAGTCACTTTTTTCAGTCAACAACAGACAATGGCGGAGCAAGTAGCGCGAGCACTGGTGTGCGCGCGCGTGCGTGCGTGCGGACGTATGCACGTGCACAGGCGCGTTCGCGTGAGCGTGCGCAGCCCATCATTGTGCCTTTGGCGCGTGCACACGCGAAGCGCCGGTAACTGCAGCGGTGGAGCGAATCAAGGAGGGAGCCGGGCGCAGCACGGTGAGTGAAAAGGGCCAGGCGGAGCAGCATGCCGCGTGAAGTGCGCTCCAGCGTAAGTGTGCTCGTATTTTATGGGTTTCGGAGCATCGAACCGGTGCGTTACACGCTGGCCTCTAATTGAAAGAATTCGGGAGAATATGTAGCTATATGCAGCGGAGTCGCTGGGGATGAGAACAAAAAGATGGGGGATGTTTGACAAGCCGAGAGACCAATCAGAGCCTTACATTAGTGGCGATGGCTTGTGTTACCCAATCACAATTATAGGTGGAGGCGGAACTTCCTTAGAGGGATTTGGTGACTACCATGCGTGTTTGTATGGAAGGAGGTTCGTCTTAATAAACTGCAATACATATATGTTTGTTCTGAAGGGGAACTTTGGCTGAACGAACGACACTATTGTACCTGCCATGCAAATGTGCACGAACACACACGCCCTCAGCACTCGATCTTGTGCTTCTTTGGATTTTGGTCTGTATTTGCTGCAGCCACTAAGGCGGGATTTACCCTTTAAGAAGAAGCAACATGACACTATCTGTGCAGAATACAGCAGACGGATAGTAGCTTTTAAACGCTAACACGTTTTCTTTCAGGAAACCAGCGTGATCGCTGGTACCCTTTCGGTAGCTCCTGTTTGAATAATGAATCGGATGCATTACTTTATACACAGGCACGGTCTCTTCGTCGCTCCATTAGTTAACACATCGTATTACTATCTAATAACCGGCAACGCATTTCCCAGTTCATTGCTACCTACTGTACTAACACAGGACATCCTGTTTTAGGAATTCTCGGGAAGTGGAAAGACGGGATGACTGTCCCGAATGATCCCTCGATTTCTGTGCCCCATTGACTGATTAATCTCTTTTAGGAGGAAGCTGAAAGCTGTTTGCTCTGCAGTGGCTGACAGCAGTGGTCCTAAGCCCTCTTCTCTCTGTTAATCAGACATCTGATTTGTCTTGTAAGTACAACATTCAGGTCCTTATAAATTACATTTGATCACGGAGAGATGTGAAAGTGATAGGCTCAAAACCACTGTGACCATTTAAATCAAGGTAGCAGCAACCGGGTGAGTTAAAACGGTCAGCTCTGATAGTGTTGCTTAATCCTCTCACTGGCATCGGCACTAGAGGTGGCTAAAAAAAAAACCTCTTCCTCTCCTATACTTCCTAACTGCCAGATCAAGACGCACAGCACAAGTTCTTAATGTAAGAGACCAAAAAAGCTCTTTATTTCCTTAGAGAAACCGTGTTTTCAGAGGGCCGGTAAAGCCGAAGTAGCCGACAAAATGACACTATACTAAATGCACAAAGAAACTTTAGAAACTTAAAACGAAAACAGACATAACAATTCTGTTCCTTATCTAACTCAAAACATGGGGTAAATTTAACAAAGCAGCACTCTTGATTTTGTATAGTTATTAGTAATCAGCAGCCATTATAAAAAGCTGGTGGCTGATGCAGGCTGGTGGCCAGTCAAATGGCACCATCAAACCCTGGTTGGTATTGCCTTTTGCTCACCCATAACCTGCCCTGTGTCATGATGAGGGGGTGCAGGGGTACACGCACAAATATATCTTTATGATCACTTCTCGTGTGAATCATTCGCTGTCTTTTAGGACTGGCCAACATACGGGGAAGATGTTATATAGTGATTATGAACATTTATATCATCATTTTGAATGTCATATTGTGATATAGCCCAAAAGCTCGTTTTCTTGTGTAATAGACAGTTATAATGCAGTGTTCTTACATGAATTCCACTGAGGTATGAGTCTGTTGTTGGCCTCGTTTATGATGCTCCACTGTCACATGATCCGCAGGTACTAGTAAAACTATTTGGTCATCGTGATCTGAAAAACCTGAATACCATGATAAATATCAATATTGTGCAACTCTCTTGAAATATCGTGATATCATTTTTAGGCCTTAATGGCCAGCACTGTTGTATTTATAATTGTAGATGTGGCCAGTATGAAATGCCCTGTAGGTATACACGGGTATAAGCACCCTGCATCTTTCTGCATGCCTCTGTCGATTATTGAGATGCGCGCTGATTTGTCAGCAAGGCATAAATCTGTCTGTTTTTTTTCCCCTCATTTGTATAAACCAGCCATTTTTTATCTTCCCCTCCTTTGCTAGAGGGTCATTCACTCTACAGGGTATTGTTTAGTCTTCTGAACCATGGGGAAGAAGAGCCAGCGACGCCCAGATGAAGAATCATCAGCCTCTGAGGAGGAGGAGTACGTTGTAGAGAAGGTGCTGGACCGCAGGATAGTGAAGGGGAGAGTGGAGTACTTCTTAAAGTGGAAAGGCTTCTCAGAGTAAGGTGGTCTTTCTCTTTCTAAGCATTGTCACTCTGTGGTCTGTGCAGGGATTGATTGGTCTGGGCTGGAGGTGTATTGAAGAATCCAAGGGGGAAATGGTATATTTATGAACGTTGCTGGCTTTTAAGAAGGATCAGCTGATACTTGGTCAAGGAACCTACTGAGGTCACAAACGACCTTTAGCATGAATGCATTTACAGCACTGAAGTACCTGTGACTTGGAATAGGACTGTATAAGTAGCTGGACTGTTGCCTGGAGTGATAGAGGGCCCCTGTCCATGTCTGTAACCCCTCCAACTCTGTGTGCATATGGCATTTGTAGGAAACACAATACATGGGAGCCAGAGAAGAACCTAGACTGTCCTGAGCTCATAGCTGAGTTTATGAAGACCTACAAGAAACCTGGTGGTGGAGATGGCAAACCTAGTGGAGGGGGGGCCCGTGCTGCCAGCACCGGCTCGTCGGGGGCGCGGCCCAAGGATGGCTCCGCCTCCAAGAGGAGGAGCTCAGCTGAGGAGGAGGGTAGCAGCAAGCCCAAGAAAAAGAAAGAGGTATGCTGTGGCTCGGCACCCTCTACAGGCGGGGGTGTCCAACTCCAGTCCTGGTGCCGGTGCCCTGTGTAGTTTAGTTCTTTCCCTGTGCCACCACAAATGATTGCGCTGAAGAGCTGTGTGGTAATTAGCACAAGGAGCAGTGAGTTGAATCAGGTGTGTTAAATGAGCAGGACTGCGGCCCTCCAGGACTGGAGATGGACACCGCTGCTCTATGGAGCTCCAAGGGGATGGCAGGGTGTGTGACTGCTTTTTTTTTTTTTACCCCTCCACCCATTCAGGATGACATTCTGGTTGCTAGGGGATTTGAGAGAGGTTTGGAGCCAGAGAAGATCATCGGGGCCACGGACTCGTGTGGCGACCTCATGTTTCTCATGAAATGGTGAGTGTTCATCTGCCAGGTGCAGTCACCCAGTCTGACAGCCCACACCAGCAGCAGGCATGTTTGTTTTTTCCTCTAGCTGCGGTTAACACCGTTAGCACTGATCGCCTGTCGTCCCATAGCGATGGACATGGGCCGCTAGCTGCAGTTAGCGCTGATCGCCTGTCGTCCCATAGCGATGGACATGGGCCGCTAGCTGCAGTTAGCGCTGATCGCCTGTCGTCCCATAGCGATGGACATGGGCCGCTAGCTGCAGTTAGCGCTGATCGCTTGTCGTCCGATAACGATGGACATGGGCCGCTAGCTGCAATTAGCACTGATCGCCTGTTGTCCCATAATGATGGACATGGGCCGCTAGCTGTAGTTAGCGCTGATCGCCTGTCGTCCCGTAGCGATGGACATGGGCCGCTAGCTGCAGTTAGCACTGATTGCCTGAGAGTCCTTCCCTTTGGCCCCCTTGCAGGAAGGACTCAGACGAGGCTGACTTGGTGCTGGCCAAGGAGGCCAATCAGAAGTGTCCACAGATCGTCATTGCCTTCTATGAGGAGCGCCTGACATGGCATGAGGACGGGGACAAGAAGGAGAAGGAGAAGGAAAAGGAGAAGGAGAAGGGTGCTGTGAGCGTGTGAGTGGGGGCCGGCCTGGAGATGGACATGCCCCCCCACCCCCCACCTGCCTGCCCCCCACCCACCCCCACCCAAAGACTCCTTTTTATTACTGTATAAAAACAGGGAACTGA
>JAODKN010000134.1:12127109-12137348 GCA_026774425.1 Petrocephalus zakoni | reverse complement strand
AATATGGCCGGGGTCAGCTGCCCACCGTGTGTCTGCTTTAATTTTACCTCAAACACGGCCAAAAAAAACAACAAAAAAATAAATAACCCCCCCCCCCCCCCCCCCACCCCGACAGGGACGGGAGGCACGCGCCGGACTCCTAAGTGCGTCGCTTTGACCGTGTCGTTCCATCTCTCCCTCCGCAGGGCTGAGCACAAGTGGCACCGAGCTCGGACACCTGCCGGATAACATCACAGTGAGCGAGGGAGAGAGCGTCATCCTGAGGTAGGCCCCACACCAGCCGGCCCCCGACAGCCCCCCCAGACAGCTTCGTTAGCCTCTCGCCTATTAAACATTAATTTTGTTCCTGCTTAAGTATCGGCGTGTCGACCCCCGCTGTGATCGGCTGCATTTGCTGTCTGTCAAGTAGCGTGTTACTTAGCCCCCTGCCAGGCACTGTGCCATCACTGGGTCTGGCGTCACTGAGCTGTTCTCCTCCAAACAAGTGACACCCTGCCAAAATCAGGCTCCGCCCCCCCATCTTATGATTTCTTTGAACTCACCATGACTTGGCCTGCAGTAATAATGCATGTTGTCGAGTGTAGCGCTGTCGGTGGTTCACTGGGGACCTCTAGTGGAGCAGGTCAGTACTGCAGGAGGGTCGGACCCTCGGTTCAAACTCACTTGAATTGACAATTGGGGCACTGTTAGAGATTTTGGGCCCCATGAAAGCATATCATATTGGGCCCCCAACCCAGACAAATCCAATCATGTTCCAAATTTTTTAGAGCCCCTGTCACTCAGGGGCTGATGGAATCATCCTAACGACCCCCTTCGTTCCACTCCTGAAGCTAATGCTAAATGGGGAAGCACTCACAGTGGTGGAGGTCCCTGAGTCCCGCCCCTGAGACCCGCCCCTGGCCACTTTTATTAGTTCTGAATGGTGTCGATCATAGAACCGGTGAGCACAGAATTCCGGAACGTCAACAGTAAGACATCCCGATAATGGGGCCCCCACTGAGCTCTCATGGCACGTCTCGTCTTCCCCAATCAAAATCCTGCCCAAGGTGTAAGATCGACGACGAGGTCACCAAAAAGGCCTGGCTCAACCGCTCCAACATCCTGTTCACGGGGACGGACAAGTGGTCGCTGGACCCGCGCGTCTCACTGGTGAACAGCAACGACAGCGACTTCTCCATCCAGATCGAGCGTGTGGCTGTGGCGGACGAGGGCCCCTACACGTGCAGCTTCCAGGCCCGCAACCAGCCCCGCACCGCCCATGTCTACCTAATCGTCCAAGGTGAGGGTTGAGGGGGGTGTGGCCATGGGGATGTCCATCACCAGCCAGACCCCACACACAACCACTTCCCTGACATCAGGGACATTTCACAAGAAGAAATAGATTGAATCCACTTTTATGTGGTTTGTAGTTGGTTTACCAAACCTTTAAACCCATAGCCCCCAAAATAATTCATGATGAGGTTCCATTGTGGTTATGTTCAACATGGAATATTTTTAATGTTTAAAGTTTTATGAACATATTCTGGAAATCAAGTCTCAACCCCTGGCCCTGTCCAACTTAAATATGCTACCAAGCCCTGATCCTGGATCAGCTCTTGTCCTACCGATTGTTAAATACTGTTTAAGTGTCAATGTGAAAACTATGCAGCGACGGAAGACTCTGAGGATGAGGAGACTGCAGAAGGTCATGGTTGGAGGGCGTCTGATGCTGGGACACGATACTCCGCCTGCCGAAATGAGTAATCACTGGTGTAGGCCCCGGGTGGGGCAGATCGCCAAGGCAACGACAGCACTGGGGAGAGCCCGGCTGCTGTTCACTGATGTGATTTATTGGTGTCCAGCTGACTTCCTGATAAATTGGCCTGCACGCGCATCAGCTGTCAGGGAGAGAGCAGATCACCTGTAATCTGGCAATCAATACCTCAGCATTATTCAGCATTATTGCACGGGAATTCAGCAAGTAAGGCAAGCGGGCAGGAGAACGTGAATTTGAAAAGGCAGCCTTCTATATGGGTTGAGCAGTATCACCATTGCTCTGGATATAACAGGTGTGTGGTGTTTCCATTCAGACTACATTTATGAGACACCATCATGCAGCAGTAAAAACAAGTGTAGGACGACCCTGCAGAATTAGCACATGGCCTCGAAAAGAAATATCAGAGAAGCAACATGGAGGTCGGGGGCAGCTTCTACACCTACCCTCGCCTCCTCTTGCACGTGTTCTCCACCAGCTTGTCGCTGTCTTTACATACATGTGCACATGACATAAGGCAGGAGCGCTGATTGGAGCATAAGACATCTAATTCAAATAACCAATAGGAACCTTTGTACTGTAGGAGGGACTTGCGAGGAGGTAGATGAGGGAGGCAGAGCTGAAGGGAAAATTCTGTGTACTGACAGAGACACTCAGGGCCCAGGGGTTGATTGCAGTTTGACTTGAGATTCACTGCAAATGTATGCTTTTAGGAAATTTGTAATGAGCAAGTAATGCTGTGCAAATTCTTCTCTCTCCATATTACTGTGGAGTACTGTTTTTAAAGTGATACCAAAAGGAATTGGATTTTTTTTCTAAATAAAAGAGGATTATGGGAGGAAAAAAAGTTAATTGACCATTAAAATTCAAGTTATCTTTTTCTGTAATGGAAAATACGTTGTTCTGTCTCTGGAATGCTGAGCTAAATAAATGATGACAGTGTAATGGTAATTCAGAGAAGGCCCAGGTTTTACAGGAGTCCATGTTTCCTGCTCACGGTATTGACCATCTCCGAGTGACCTGTGCAGAGCAGGGGGTTCTCTAGGTCAGTGTTTCCCAAACCATTTCTCAGGATCCCACAGCCAATTCACATTTTTGCTCCCTCCCGGTAGGAGCTGGGTTGGAGCAAAAACATGGACTGCCTGGGTCCTCATGGACTGGATTGGGAAACACTCCTCTAGGTCGATTTGGTCCACAGCAGTCATGGGTTTTTACTGTCCTGTGTCACAGTGCCTGCCCGGATCGTGAACATCTCAGGGGACGTGATAGTCAACGAAGGCAGCAATGTGAACCTCTTCTGCCTGGCGGTCGGTCGGCCCGAACCCACGGTGACCTGGAAGGACTTCAAATGTAAGCGACCCCCAGCTTGTACAATCCCTCCGTCCGTGAGAATCCTCCATCCTGACTCTTCCAGCATCAGTGAAACAGCACCAGTAATCTGGGTCAGACTTAGAGCAGTAATTACAGTCACGAAGACTATGAATCACGTTAATTCTAGCTGTTACAATAAAACATGTAATAATTAAGTATTATCAGAAAACATCATAACATGACTATTTTCTTTAATAATAGGCACTCAGGCTCAGAGTACACTGATGGGTTGCTTACTAGAACCTTTACAGCATGCTGTCTTTCTCTGTGGGCCAGGGTTATGGACTAATCTCGTAATATATCAAATGTCAAAACGCCACCCATTCTCATGCTGACTAATCCCACAACACTCCGGGCATGTACACCACACCTATTTTCACACTGACTACCGATCCTATAGTACATCTAATACCAACCCTCATCTGGGCTCATGTAGACTAATCCCACAACGCACACAGCACTCTCACACTGACTACTGATCCTATAGTATATCTAATATCAACCCCCATTTGCACTCATGTAGACTAATCCCACAATGCACACAGAACTCTCACACTGACTACCGGTCCCATAGTGCATCTAATATCAACCCCCATCTGCACTCATGTAGACTAATCCCACAACGCACACAGCACTCTCACACTGACTACCGGTCCCATAGTGCATCTAATATCAACGCTCATTTGGGCTCATGTAGACTAATCCCTCAATGCACACAGCACTCTCACACTGACTACGGGTCCCATAGTACATTTGATATCAATTCTCATCTGGGCTCATGTAGACTAATCCCTCAATGCACACAGAACTCTCACACTGACTACCGGTCCCATAGTGCATCTAATATCAACCCCCATCTGCACTCATGTAGACTAATCCCACAATGCACACATAACTCTCACACTGAGTACCGGTACCATAGTACATCTAATATCCACTCCCATCTGCAGTCATGTAGACTAATCCCACAATGCACACAGAACTCTCACACTGACTACCGGTCCCATAGTGCATCTAATATCAACGCTCATTTGGGCTCATGTAGACGAATCCCACAATGCATACAGCACTCTCACACTGACTACCGGTCCCATAGTGCATCTAATATCAACACTCATTTGGGCTCATGTAGACGAATCCCACAATGCATACAGCACTCTCACACTGACTACCGGTCCCATAGTGCATCTAATATCAACACTCATTTGGGCTCATGTAGACTAATCCCACAATGCATACAGCACTCTCACACTGACTACTGATCCCATAGTGCATCTAATATCCACCCCCATCTGCACTCATGTAGACGAATCCCACAACGCATACAGCACTCTCACACTGACTACTAATCCCATAGTGCATCTAATATCAACGCTCTATCTGCTCTCACACAGAATAACCCCATGATGCACATGACACTCTCACACTTACTGCAAATCTCACAACACATCTGCTCCCACAGGGACTAATTCTGCAACACATCTGACACAAACACTCTACCCACCCATAAACTGACTACTAATCCCACAATGCATCTGCTCGAATGTATACTAATCCCATTGCACACCTGAGACTCTCATGTGCTGAATAATCCCATGCATTTCCTTATTTAGCAGGTACTTCAAAGTGACAAACAAGTGAGGATCAGAGAGCAGGGTCAGACAGGGCCTCCTTGGAGCAATTTGGGTTAAGATATCAAAGGCCCAACTGTGACATCACTTCGCCATAGGATCTGAACACGACGACCTTCTCATCACAGTCATAGAGTCCAAAACCAGAGCCACACTCCCATAATGCATCAGATAATGATGTTCTATGCACTTTCACACTGACTGATCCTATAATGCACCTAACACTAACTCTCCATCTGCCTTATCTCTGCCTACTTCCACAGGGACTAATCCCATAATGCACCTGACAGCAGCAGGCCGCCCTCTCTCGCGCTAACGAATTCCAAAATGCACCCAATATCAACACTCCACCCACTCTAGCACTGACTAATCCCATAATGCACCAGTTCTACCCACAAGTACCCCTCCCATCCCATCCCACCGCGGGCGCATGCTTTACTGCGTGACCGTTCTGCAGTGCAGTGCCGTCTGGACGCTCTCCAGTGCCGCCAGGGAGGGCCCTGTGATCCGTAACACTCCTGTGTTTTCATATTGCTGTAATGCTGGGACACGAGGCTGTCAGTTGGCATCAGAATCTGATTGCTCTCCCCCCCGCCCCACATAGCGTGTCTGTGCATCAGCAAAGGGGCTGGGACACGCACAGGGGTAGCCTAGCGGCCGAAAGCGGACGCGGCCGGCGATGTGACCATGACCGCTGAGGCCGGCGGCCTTTCCGTGCTCGTTTCCCGGCTGACTAAGCCGTGCCCCCCCCATGGTGGTGGGGGGAGTGTGTTTTCTGCCTGCTCCTCAGAGCTTTCCCGCTAACAAGTTGAGCAATTGCCGAGGCCGGCGCCGGTTTCCGAGTGTGCGTTTGGATTCCGCCCCCACATAGTGCTGTGCTGGGCCTGCCGTGTCGCTCCCGGGTGGCACACTGTGGAGGAGAAATGCACACATGCCAGTTTGGCCCCAAGGGTATGATGGGCATTGAGTACCCTGGCACATTCAGATTCAGGACGCCCGGCACTTTACAGGAGCCCTTGGATACATAAAATTATATGCAAAATTTTGTCAGAGGGCCCAGAATATTTAGCTATATCCCTGGGGTGAGCCCATCTTCCTCAAAGGAGATTAAGCTTCCCAGGTCCTCTGTAGCAGAGTCTGTCCCCAGCCATGCTGAAGTCACGTGGCTGACCCTCATAACTCATCACTGTATCTTAGAGCTTCATTTGATGGATCATCTCCCTTTTTATTGAGTGAAGTTGGATGGCGATGCATTTACTGTCTGACAATCTGTGAGGTGGTGCACTACCCCCAGTCAGCCAATCGCATGCCGGTACACCGTGAGCAACAAAATTCCCTTGCCTAATCCTGATGGGCTGATGGCATCATGACATCACGCACAGCCCCTCTGACCTCCCGTCTCTGCAGACGACCTGCTGAGTGAAGGAGAGTTCCTCGACATCACAGAGATCAAGCGGCACCAGGCAGAGGAGTTTGAGTGCATCACCAACAACGGCGTGGCCCCGCCCGACACCCGCCGTGTACGCGTCATCGTCAATTGTGAGTTCCTCCCAGAATGCACTATGGGGGTGTCCATCAGCAGGCTCTGATTGGGCTGTGCCCTTATCACATGCTCCTCTGAAGCGTCTGTCCCCTTTCAGACCCACCCACGATCACGGATGTGAAAAACATGCCAGCACAGCTAGGCAAGGCCGCCATCTTGCGCTGCGAGGCCATGGCCGTGCCCACCGCCACCTTTGAGTGGTACAGAGACGACCGCAGGTAGGCCCTCAGCACTGGCCCTCTGGCACAGGGCCCCCGCACGGCCCCTGTGCCCCCTCCCGCCTGTACTCAGCTCTCTCGCTGTTGCTAAGTGGCACTCTCTGCCAGCCGCTTTGAGAGTCTCGCTCTTTCCGCTGAGCGGTTCACACGCCGCAGAGCCGGCCTGCTGGGAAGCTGCCCTAGACGTGCGTGGCAGTCACTGCGCTTAACGCAGGCCGTTTCCCTCCGTGTCACTGTGCCAGGTGTGTCAGTTTATAGGCCAGGGCCCCATCTTACCCAGGCGTTACTGTCCCCGAGTGCGTATTGCAGTCGTGGCGCGTGACGTGCCCCCGGACGTGGGGCCTGCAGCCCCGTCTGTGTCTCTCTGATGTGGCTTTGTCTCCCCCCCCCCAGGAGGGTGGAGAGTGACAGCGCCCTGCAGATCAAGAACGAGAAGACACGCTCTCTGCTGCTCTTCAACAACGTCACTGAGAAGCACTTTGGAAACTACACCTGCTACGCCTCCAACAGCCTGGGCTCCTCCAACGCCAGCATGCTCCTCTTCCGTGAGTAAACCACCCCTCTGCACCTTTTCTGCCCCACCCACTTACACTCTCTCCCCCGCTCCTGCATGTTAATCCAGCGTGCCCCCCCCAGAAGTAGTCCTCACCCCCATTACAGTTTCCCACTTTAGTCTCTCCATCTGCCCCCCCCGAAAGCCCCCAGCCTCTTTTGTCCCGTTGCTCTGGCATCCTGGCTCTCCTCCAGCTGGCACCTCTGGTTCCCCCTTTCAGGGCCTGGGAACCCTGGCAGCCACTCCCCTCTCCCCCGCTTTCCCACAACCCCCCTTTCCTTGCTCACATTGGATGATCTGTCCCACACCCCCCCACCCCCCCGCCACCTGAAACGAGTGCTCAATCTTCCTTTCCGCATGCCCCCTTCTCCGCCATTGCCTGACTAGGCCCCGCCCACTCACCCCCTTTCCCGCCATTGCCTGACGAGGCCCCGCCCACTCGCTCCCTCAAGGCCATTGCCTCACGAGGCCCCGCCCACTTGCCCCCTCCCCGCCATTGCCTGACGAGGCCCCGCCCACTTGTCCCCTCCCCCACCATTGCCTTATGAGGCCCCACCCACTTGCCCCCTCCCCCGCCATTGCCTCGCGAGGCCCCGCCCACTTGACAACTCGGCAGGGCTGCCATTGTCTCCCGTATCTCCCCAATTGCCTGTCCGTCCTCCTGCCTCTAATCTTCTGTCCTATCGCTGATCCTGCCCCACCAGCTGTCATCTGATAACTTCTCCGCCTTGCTTTGCTGAGCGTCCGTCCCTGGGTGCCCCCCTCCTCCTCTTTCTCCTGCATCTATCACCCCCTGCGTCTCTCTTCCTCCCCTGCTGTCTGCTCGGCTGTTGTTCCTGCGGTACCTCTTTTGCTCTGACTCTGTCTTTTCTCCCTGTGTTTTTTCTCTTTCTGCTGTTGGCTTCCCCCAACCCCCCCCCACAGGGCCGGGGGCTGTGTACGGCCGGGCTGTAGGCGCTGTTGTGAGCTCTGGCTCGGGGGTCTGTCTCTGCCTCCTCCTCTCTCTCCTGCTGAAGATCTAGGGGGGGTGCGTTTCGGCCAGCAGAAGGAGGGAATCTTTAACTACGAACCCATCACTGTGAACAAAAACGATATGCATTTTCCCAGGAGCCATCATCGCATCTCTAAGTCCCCCCCCCCGCCCCCCCCATCACGTACCCCAGTCCCCCATGTCTAGCATCACAACCCCACCCTGCTCCACCAGGCACTGTCTGTCCTCTCTGTAACCCATGAGGGTCACTGCGATGACATCACTCAGAACAAGGACGATGTCAGGGGTGTCCCCAGTGGCACTAGCGATCACGGCACAGAAATAATACTCTGATGGTGGTTGGCCGGCGGCGATCTTTGTGTGAAATAACCGCGATACCAGGCTTTACGAACGCTGAGCCCCTGTGATGACGGCAAATTTGCGCGGGACGGAATGGCGCCCCCACACGCTGGCCCAGATCGCGCGGCGTACCCTGATGGGAAGGCGCCCACCTTAACGCTGATGGGAGGGGTGAAGGCCGTGACCTTAAGTCCAGCTGTGATAGTGACGCCCGGATCAAATGGTACCCACGTTGTTCCCGTGTCCCTGCCCTCCCCTCCCTTTTTTACCCCCTCTAAATTTGGACCTCAGAGCCATGTGAGAAATACTCCCTGACCAATACCACCAGAAAAGCCCCCACCATATGCCTCCAAGCCTCCCCCCCTTTTGCTAGTCTTTGTTCCCCATGCCTTGTCTGTGCCCGTTGTAAATATTCAATACGGAGGCTACCAATGACCCAGTGGTCAATAAAACTATGTTACCCAGAATACTCTCTGTCTCCACATCACCAGGAGGGCACCGCCCCCCCCCCCCCCCCTGCATTGAATGCTCATTTCCCTTGTCACTTGTTGATAGCATGTACTGGTTAGAAATGTTCCTGTCGTGAGCCATCCGGCCGCCTTGCGCTGCACTGTGTCAGGTGTTCTCTGCTTAATCGCTCTTATTTCTGGTGTTAATAATGACGATGTTAATGAGTATTTGAATAAATATGATATTAATCCCACGTGACAAATCGTGACGGAGCCGACTATGAGCTGTGTGTGGATATATTTCGTATCTTGCTCTGGAAAGGGCACATTCATTTAGCCTAAAGGAGCTGTAAAAAGATTTCAAGGTGGCGTACCCTGATTTGCCCCACGTCGATCTGTTTGAAGAAACTGAAGCAGATCAGAGATAGCTTTTTTCTTCCAAAACAAGAGGAATTGTTGGTTTTCTACAGTGTGTATATAGAGACGTGAGCCGCGTTGTCCGTGTGCCGTGTGACGTGGATTCATCATGTTCATGTTGTTTGTGCATTATTTTATTTTTTTTAAACAAAACTCAAGAATCAAAACTATCAAAACGGCGCCATGATCTCGCAGTTCGCCACAATGTTAGCCCTGAGGGGTTATATAAAGGCTTCGCTCAGCATGGGCTGTGGGGGGGGGCGCGTTTAGTCCCTCCAGTCGATGAGGGACTGGTGTCGTAAATCACACGCAGCCCAAATGTCGGTGGGAGTCTCTCAAGGACGAACCGCCTTGGCGCGGTGCTTTTCCTGCACGGGGCGTTGTGGGGGAGGGCGGGGGAGGCGTAGGTCCCCCCCCCCCCAGTCAAGTTACACAAAACAGCCCCCGGCAAGTGGTGGCGTGGGGTTGCATCGGTCCGGTCATAGTGCGGCGTGTCTATGCAAAATTCGAGTGGGGAATGCCGCGTCGGAAATAGCAGCATATCCATGGCGACCTGCGCTGTGGCGGGAGGATGGTGGCAGGGAGTCGAGCAAAGCAGCAATAACCCCCAGCGTGCGTGCTGTCGCCTTGATGGCAGGGTCGTGCATTTCAGTAGGGGCCATTCTGTTTTTTCCCTGGGTCCGGCCTGCCACGTGGCACCGGAGTGTCAGAACCTTCCCGCGGGTCCTTTCCGCCTGCGCCAAGCTTTCCAGCCGCTCTGTCAGTCGTCTTGTTTGCCGTTGGCCTAGTTGGTGCCGAGTGAGCCCCCGCGACGTGCCGGAGAGCCGCATCAAGGCCGTCCTGCAGGGTGGTGAGACTGCGCACAGGCGAAATGCTGGCGAAAACCTAGTACAAGCGCAGGTGATGCGGTCAGTGCTGTCTCTCTGGGGGGGGGGGGGGGGGGGGGGGGGGGGGGGGGGGGGGGGGGGGGGGGG
>JAODKN010000134.1:12096376-12127009 GCA_026774425.1 Petrocephalus zakoni | reverse complement strand
GAGAAAAGTGAACAAGCAATTAGAGTCAGCTATGTAGAAGCAAAGCTGACTAATACTGAGATGCTTCAGAAGGGCCCCCCCCTTTGTCGGTATCATGTTAACATCCCCTCGACGTGGCATATTTACATATGTATGTACATATTGTTTCATCAAAGAAAAAAGAAAACTAAGGAGAACAAGATGTCATGATTCTCAATGTGGTTAAAATACAGCATGTTAATGTTTGTTCTGGATGGATTTAAAAAAAAAAAAAAAGAATATTGTGTGTGGGTTGGGCACTGTGGGGTGGGAGTGGGACAGCATTTATACCCCCCTCCAGTGGGAAACAGAGGTGGGGGGGCACAGGCAGGTGTTTGTCAACACGGTGTGAGTTAATGTTTTATGCGTTCCCCAGCCAAGGGGCACGCACAGGCACGGGGAGGCGGGTTCAGGATGGGGGGGGGGATCAGCAGCAAACTGGCTGCCTCCAATGTCAGGGCAGAGTCATACTCTCCCTCCAGTACCACAGACCGGAGCATGGAGGGGGGGTGTTTGCCAGAGGCAGATGGGGCATCGCTGGCCAGAGAGCGAAAATTATAACAGTAATAATAAATCCTTCCGGGCATCTCCGCAACGGTGACGACTCCGTGCCACACACAGCTGGTCACACACCGCCTCTGAAATGCGTCCTAAAAGCCATGGTGACACCACGTCCGTTCGGGATGATTGGGCACGCATTTTGGGCTTGGGCATGACAGAGTCATCTCTCGTCGTGCTATGAAAATCCGCTGTCGATTACGTGTCGCTCTCAGTTTCCCTGCCTTCGTTTGGCCTCCGAGAGCAATCACTGCACCGACTTGATTATGTCCTGTTCTGAATTTTACTCATCATGCCGCTGCCTGTTCGATGATTGTTGACATCGAATAGGAGACTAAGGATAGATGGCAGGCCGCTGATTGCGGGAAGGGCTTTGATTGGTGGAAGTCAGCTGTAGCTATACAGCAGGACCACCAGGGGGCAGTGCTGAGTCATTCTGCACTCTCTTTTCACAATGCCATACTGCATTTTTTAGTTTGATATAATTATGTACATATCTAATCAATAAATGAAGTCTGTATTATTTTATTTATATATGAGATTATTTAATTGAAAAAATATTTTCATGAACACTATTTGAATATCAGAAATATTTTTAAGGGGGTTTTTGGGAAACGCGCTTAGTTAGTTTAGATAATTTAGTTAGCTTTTTAAACTCTGTGTTTGTTCTCTCGCTGTCTTCTGGAATCTCCTAGGGATTCAGTGGTGGTACGGCAGCAAATCGATACGCTGCACAAGGGCTCAGAAGCCAAAGCGATCAAGCCACAGTAGCATGAGTATTCGTTTTTTAGGTGAAATTACATCATGTGCACCCGATATCTGGGAGTTTCAGAATCTTATCCCAACAGAAAATGTAGTTTCTGTGCTTCAAAACTGAAGCAAAGATTAGATTTTTGTTCTTAATTTTTGCCTGCTCCAAGAATGTTAGGTGTCGATTCACCTGAAATTTCACAGCAAAGGCCTCAGCTAATGGAAAATTGATAGTTTCTGATTTCATGTGCTTTGAAAATGTCAATACCTCCTGATAGCATGTATCTAGCAGCTAAAGTGTGACAAACACTGACGCCCTTTACGGCGAGTACGGGTGTCTGAGGCGAGACCGGCAGCCTTGGACCGTGTCCCCTAACGCCTCAGAAGAGGTGCCATTTATTGATTACCCCAAAATCGGATCACAGGAACAGTGGAGAGAAACAAGGCACTGGGCGTGCTTCTCTTAAAAGCTTAAGGAGAGAAGAGAGCCGTAGATACAAGCATGAGTTCAGATGAGACAAAGTCTGCATGCAGTCAGCCATGTTGGTGCATTCGCTTTGGTAGGTACACTTAGATAAGCGTAGATAAAATGAAGATGGGTGATGATTGCATGGATGACACTTTGATATTATTCCATTATGGATGCAATAATTGCTTATAGATTTAACGTAAGTATTTAAATACAAAGCAAAATGTAGCTAGCTAGCTAGATAGATAGATAGATAGATAGATAGATCAGTCGCCATACAGCGCCATAACAGCTGCCTGTCGGTGGTTTGCCCATTCCTTGCGGTGACCGCAGATCTTTGAGTGGTTACCGCCACACTTGGCCCTCATCAGCATCGATATGGACCGCAGGAGTCTCAGGTTCCTTGACCGTGCTGCTTCGATGCGACCGACACTGTGGCGTCTCTGAGGCATCTCTCAGCCACGCGGCTCCACTCTGACTGGGAGCAACGTTACAGGCAGCGACTGGTGATTACCAGTCCGCTACGTGCCGCGGCGGCACACCTGTGGCACTCTCTGGCGCTGCGCATAGTGAGACCAGCGGCCCCCATCTTGCTCTCTACACCGACTTCCCCTCTCCATCCTTGGCCTTTCTGCCCCGCCTCTGTGCCGGCCCGGCCCAGCCCAGATCCCTCCTCCCCATCACAATTTTATTTCTTCTGCCAGAATCCTGACCTGGTATCTCTGTGTTCTGTATATGTGTGTTTCTGTGTGTGTGCGTGAGCGTGTGTGTGTGTGTGTGTGTGTGTGTGTGTGCGTGTGTGTGCATTCTCTGGCTAATAATGGCAAGCATGTTGAGTTATAGATTCAGACTTCAGCTTTTAAACGTGTTAAACGTGTTAAACTTTCCAGACCACAACATTGGACAGAAAAAAGAAACATTGTCTTCCACATAGACAAAAATTCTGTGTCGTGAGGCTATGGTTGTTCTGTTTATTTTCTTCCCGGACTGTCAGTTGCATTTCTTTATTTGTGTCTTTTTTCAAAATTCATGATGAGAAAAAAGAAATCTAATGGACAAAAGGATAAATAAACAAACTTTGTTTTTAACATAACCCGAGTCTGCTTTTTTGGAAATCAAAATCCTGGAGCGGGTAAGGGAAGGAAGACTGGAATGGGCGGGGCTACCAACAAGAAAGGGCGGAGCCTGGAACAGGAAGTGATAAGGGCTGTATTTAAAACAATTGGTGCATTTATTCACCAGTCACTGTTTCCTGGGTAATACCCTGTGTAGGTAACTGAGTGAAACAAGAGGATGCTTTGGGACGCTGCATCCCGAAATGTTGGTATCCTAGCAACCTGGAGATAAAGTGAATGGATGAAAAACTGAGATGTAAGCATCAGTCTTACCTGAGATCACTAGTAATATTGTAAGTCAAATTTTAAAATGAAAAAAAAAAAATGTGCTTAAATCTTGTTTATATTATGAGCCCTCAGTTGGCAACAGACATCACCTTGGGCAATGCTTTATGGTACACAGAGTGTATATTGTCTCTGCACCACAATTTGTAGTGCATTGTGGGTATTTTTAAACAGTGAGTCAGATATGTCAACACATTAGTCAACACTAAACTGCATTCCAGTTAAGGAATAGGCAGCAATTTCGAAAACGAGGCTTTTAATATGGAGGGGCAGGGTTTTGAACAGGAAGGCTGTCATCATTTCCAGTGTGTGCTGTGACATCAGCTTTGGTGGGTTTTACCTGCTTGCGAGAGAGACTGCGTGTGCCCACAAGAATGGGAATGTGCGCAGATGTTTTTACTGTGCAGTGGCACACACTGATCTATGAGTTATATACTGGAGTGCTGTGTGGCTCAGGGAGATCTGAGGCCAGTTCTGGAAGGTCACAGGCTGACATCCCATGGTTGGCAGAGTAATCAAGCAGTCGATGATCTTAACCCTTAATTCCTCCTGGGATGCTTGCATGTTGCCATGGACAGAGGTGTCAGCTAAATACGTATAAATATGTGTGTCACGCTGACCAGCATAAAGAATCCTGAGAACACAGCTGATTTTCTGCACTTGGGACTGCTCTGAGTACATAGACAGATATACACGTAGATTCTTTTTTGATCACGGAGAGAAATTAATTTGCATCCAGAAGCAAACGTGCACAGATACATGCATGTAGTGCAGATCTGAAGGCAAAAGACAATAAAGTGCAGCCAAGAGGGAATAGCTATAAACCAGTTTAAATATAAATGCACATACATGCATGTTTTGCCGGGAGTTATTTTCTGTTTTGTAACCTTTTTTTAAGAGCCTTTTATGACGCAAGGCTGAGGTTTAGGGGGGCCGCCATAATGCGACACTCCGGACTCGTCTTGCAACGTCGATTCGGCAAAACATAAAAAGCACGTCGCCCAAACTGCTTCGCATGACGGCGTATGCGAAAATGAGCTATGCGGTAAAGGGCACATCGTCAAGGTGCTAGAGGCCCGTGTGATAAGCAGGTTATCGCCCATCCTCAAGCCACAATAATTATCTGCTGCCCAAGCCAAAGTCGCTTTGTCGAGGGAGGAGGCAGAGTGAGGAAGTGGAGCTCAGGGCACAGCCTGTGTCCAGGGACAGGCCACATATCTGTGGGCGCTACTTCAGTCAATCAGAGCGAGCGGGCCCACCCTCCAGTGTGATTGTTGGATGTGAGATAGGACAGACGGGCTGTTTATGTCTCAGGCACCAGGAGTGAGGGGCAGGAAGAGGACAGCTCCTTCTCCCCAAGTAACCTCAGCAAGCACATGAAGGGGGGGGTAAGGTATTACGATGCCTGTGCACCTGCCCCTTTGCCCATCTGCCATCCTGTTGGACACTCTTACCGTCAATGGCTCTGCATGGCACTGTACCACAAGCACGCTGAACTTTAAACATTGGTCAATACAGCCATTGTCCTGAAGCTGTTCCCCAGGGGCATGCTTCCTCCTACCTCGTTCTTAAACAAACCCCGTTTCGTAAACCGCCGTTTGCTAAACTGTCGGGTAAAACTCCGCAGTGGCTGAAATTTCGGAGCTCATGCTGGTTTCGCAATGTCCACCTTTCTCCTTCTGATGTCACAGATGCTGTAATCTTCTGTAACCCTCGCACCGTGTTACTGCAATTGGACTGTTGCTTCACTCTCTTTAAGAAAATGCGTTACTTCCACTGAAATGTTTGATTGTTTTCATCATTTTCTACGTTTGGTACGTGCGCATGAATTAACACGAACATCATTCTGATTATACTAAAAAAAAAAAAAAAGTGTGAGCAGTCCCCGGGTTATGAAGGAGACCTGGTCCCTAAGTCCGTCTTTAAGTCAAATTCGTAGGTAAATCAGAAAAATAATAATACAGTATATCACAATAATGATTACACATTAATAAAGAAAGTAACTACACATGGTACTCTATTGTATCTCCAGCCGGTGAACCGCTGAAGCCGCACAGTGTTTTCAGAGGGGTTCGTTATTACGAATATTATTTAACTCGGATTTTTAATATAATTAAATATAAATATTTAATATGACTGGCTTGATGGCAGTCCGTTCATAAGTACGAGTTGTCCATAAGTTGGACATTCTTAACCTGGGAGCTGACTGTAATATTCTATCACTGTCCTTGTAAAACGGCCTCAAATAATTTACATTATCCAAATGAATGGAAACAGGAGTCCATTATCCCCCCGGTCCTCCGGATCATTGTTTAACCAGATATCGATCGCATCCGGGAGCCCAGGAAAGAAGAGCCGTCTGAGTTTAGTGTCCCGTAGAGACTGGAAGGGGGGTGCGGGCACCAGATGAACACACAGCAATGCCAAACACATATGAATGGGTCAAAAATGAAATCTTAACAATCTTTGCTCTCGGTTAATCTTTTCAGTCAGGCAATTACTAGGCACGGCGTTAGGCTAATTATCCGAGCTCAGTGCGAATGGCGCGCTATCGATCTGGGCAGGAAATGATTGCCCGTGAATTTCTCATCACAAGCGTTTGAAGTAAGGTGGTGATTGAGCATTATGCGTTGGAAACTCCCGGCCTGTGTTGGCAGTCCCCTCCTGAATCACTTAACCAAGTGTTTCCCAGCCGGGGTCCTCGGAGACCCCCCAGTCAGTCCATGTTTTTGCTCCCTCCCAGCTCCCTGTGAAAACGTGGGCAGTCTGGGGGTCCCCAAGGACCAGGCTGGGATACACTGGCTTAGCCAACTGTGTCCATCAGGAACGCTTCGATTATTTTATGCTTTATTTATTCCTCTGCCATCAATGTCCTGAATGATGTAAACTTTTCATAACGCAGTACTTCTCAGCAGTATAAACAAAACAGGTCATAAAGTAATATCCCCAGCTGCCTAATATTACACAGGCATTTAACTGCTGTGTAAAGCCTACGCTCACAGCTATGCTAATGACTGATTCTCACAGTCCCACAAGAGGGGATTTGATACAACATTTGATACAACATTGGCGGAAATTAACAATAGGAATGAGCCGGACACAGACCAGAAATTAGCAGAAAAATGGAAAGATAAGAACAGCCCTTTACATCACTCTAAGTTCCTTAATAATAGGTTATCAGGTCCAGATGAACAAATGATTTATAGACTGGGGCTATATAAGAATGTAACATTTGCACAGCAGATAAGGCAGTGACCCGGTCACAGACTGCCACCTGACCCTGGGCACACTACCGATTTCCCCTCAGTGTGATGTTCACCCAGCTCGTAACCAATGACTGCAGGGGCGATGAATCCAGACACTGTCCAATCACACGCATTGGGGGCCTGAATGCAGAGCAAGGATGGACTTTTCAGGTGAGTGGAGGGGGGGGGTGAATGGGGGACCACTACCTGTCAAATGCTTAATGTCAGCTGGGAGGTGCTCCTGAAGAAGAATGTGAGGTCACCCAGCTGCTGGGTGGGTGGGTAGGCCCACACATGTACGAACATACACCTCACACCTACATCTGATCTGATGTGGTCTGGCTGATTGTGGGTGAGCTTTAATTAACGTGGGCTTACGACACCGGGTTTAGCTACTCCAGAATCTGAGTATCTTGAGATGGTATTCCAGTCCTCTCCTGGGCCAATCTGTTCCTTCACGTGGTCCAATCTGTTCCTCTTCCTTCAGCCACACTGCTCCTCTTCCGGGTCTGATTGGCTTCCTCTCCCAGGCTACGCTGCTTCTCTCCTAGCCTGGCTCAGGCTGGCCCATGCACCATAAACCATAAGCGGTCAGCTGCAGCTCTGTCTATACCTTAGTTTGTTATTCCAGCTCAGTATCTGCACATGCCATTGATTTCATTACTGACCCCCCAATGCACCATCCTTAATCTAGTACCCAACACTTTGTGAGCTAGGGGTGTGTTACACTGCAGCACAAAAGCAAAAATACAACAACATAGGCTTTCATCAAAGGTAAATGACTTTATTAATGTAACACAAGCAGGATATGGAGTCAGCCCCTTTAACCAAAAACTTCAAAGACAGGAGGTAAAACACAAAGAAAACTACACAAATCGTTAATAACTAACTAACCAACCAACCGACCAACAAACCCTAAGCAGACGTTTAAGATCTCCATGACACTCCCACATCCTTTCGGCTGACGCTATTTATATCCCGACAGCGAATCAATGTAATCGAGGTCAGCTGGGTTTCCTCCCTCGAATAGCCTGTTTTTTAGGGGGTGGGTGACTGTTACGCCACCCTCAGGTCTGCCACAGGTTTCCAAGGCACCACTCTAGTGTGCGAGTCCCTCGGAGTACGACCCGCTCCATGTCCAAACCCAAGGCAGAGCATGAAATAGGATCATCTCAACTGTCTGGTTTCACACATTGTACTTTCAATTTGTTTCGATGTGCTGCTTAAATCAATTTAATTAGATTTTCTGCTTGAATGCATGACTAATGTATAAATGAAACATTTCATATTTTTATGTTGTTTTCCAGTTGCATTTAATGGCCAGGCGGCTTTGCTGCTGGCTTTCATCTCCTCGGCTGTGAGCCCTTTCAGTGTGCGGGCTCTGAAAGACACGGTCGCGTCCACACGCCGCACGTGGCGTCTCTGCCCCCGGTTCACCTGAGGTTTGGCTTCTTCCATAATGCACTGGCCTCACTGCTGCGATGTTGACATCCGGAGGTTATATCAGCGGGCGAGCGAATCCCATGTCACAACACCGTCTTGCGAGCGTGATATTTGGACTGTAAGTATCTGTAAACGGTCCTCCAGCTGTGCTCAGATGGTCAGATAAATAAACCTTTAACCCAGTGATGGCGAAATCACCCCAAACACACCCTCTTTTCAGGCATCAAATTAATGTAATGAATTTAAATAAATATTATTTCCCATGGACTGTGTACACAAGCGACGTTACTCTGCTATCGAGTCCAGCATGAGCGTACGAGGAGAGTTGAAAGAGTGCATTCATTCGAAGGCTTTATTGCAGCGAGACATAGGTCATTATCACCGCACTGCACAAACCAAAGCCCTATCAGTGCATATACGGCTGCTGCGTTTCCTGCGCGGATGAGTATCGCACGCTACACAGCCTGTTTTATTGTGGCCATCCCACTGGGCAATCTCCCACGGCTGCCTCGTGGTGAACTGCTACTGTTTGCTTTTCTCCTCAAAGTGAAATTGGATGTAATCTTGTGTACAGTTGTTTGGATTCTGTACATGTGACCCTGTGTCATCCAGGGGTCCCATAGCTATCCTGCAGGCCATTAATAAAATCAAACAAAGCGCAATGGAAAGATACGGGCCTAGATACTCTACGCCTGTAGGCTAAGACCAAGAAGTGTCACATCGCACCCCACGATGGAGCCTGTCAGAGGGTATTGACCACCACTGAGTTCAGGCCCAGGTCCCTGTTAGTCTCAGATCGCTTCAACAGGGGGCAGCAGCGAGCGCGTGTGGAGCTCCAGCAGTCAGAAAGCAGCAGCCTTCTCGCCAGGCCTGGCAGCAGTTCACGAAGCGTGCTCCTCACCGCTGAGGAGGAGAAGTAGAAGATGATGGGGTCCAGGCAGGCGTTGAAGGTGCTGAAGAGCAGGGTGATGTGTCTCCAAGAGGGACTCTCTCCGGTGGTGAATCCCGCCACATGGGAGGCGTTGTAGGGTCCGAAGCAGAGAGCGAAGACCAGCAGCGTCACCAGCGCCAACCCGATGGCACGCTGCCGTCTCCGGCTGCTGATGTGGGGCAGCCTGGATAGGATGCAGATGAACTTGATGTAGCAGAAGCTGCAGATGAGGAAGGGGATGCAGAAGAGAACCAGACAAAGCTCCAGGCGTACGGGCAGGAGGACCTTGAGCTGCTCTTTGGTGAATTCCTCGTAGCAGGCGTTCTGGGGAGTCGGTGTCTTTAAAGTGTCACCCTCGGGGTTGTAGTAAGGCATGATGTAAACAATGCTGAGCTGCAGCAGCGAGAAGACCCAGAAGAAGATGCTGGCTATGACGGCGTAGAGCGGCCGGCGGTTCAGCTTGTGCTGAATGGGAAAGGCCACGCCCAGGTAGCGCTCCACACTCACAGCCGTGAGGAAGAAGGTGCTGTTGTAGATGGTGGTGTAGAAGATAAAGCCAGAGAGCGGACACAGGAAGTCTGGCATGTACCACTTAATGCCGTCCGCCGCCTCCTTTATCTTGAAGGGCAGGAAGATGAGGAAGATGAGGTCGGACACCGTCAGGTTGAGGAGGAGGATGTCGATGGGTGTGGGCTTCTGCTTAACCTTCATGCTGAAGGTGTAGAAGGCCAGGATGTTGGCGGGCAGGCCCGTCACAAAAGTCACAATATAGACGGCCAGGACCAGCTGCGAGGGGATGGGCAGCATGGTGGGGTGGGCGTTTGCGGGAGGCTATTCGACAGCAGGTGGGAGGAATCGTGGCATGGCGCCTGAGAATCTGGGCAGGGAAAGTCACGCCGGCGAGTAGCCTTTAGTGTGGCGGGCAGCCATTGCAGCTGACGGCGATCGTGGGGCTCAGCCAGGTGCAGGTGACGGGCTGGAGAGAGATGGTGTTCAGCACGCTGGTGTTCTGGCCACTCTGATAGGCGCACGCAGAAGTGTGTCAGGGAAAGATACCGGACCAGGTGGTCAGCCAAGGGCAATTGTAGGATTTGACCTGTGGGGGGAGGGGCATGATAAGATTTGTATGAAATGTTTATGGAAATATGGGACAAATTGCTTAATCGATTTTGGACCTAGAAGTCGCTATGATGGCAGCCCCGGAGACCCAGAGGGCGGCCAATGACACCTGTAACGTAACGAAGCCGCCATCATAGCCCCCCGCTTAGGCCATTTTATTAATGACTCCAGCTGCTCCTTATTCATAACTGCTACACCTGGCTTCTGCGTTTTATAAACCCTGATAATGAATTAAGTCTGGAACATGGTAAAGTAACTACTGTGTACACCACATGTTGAATAAAGCATATTTTTATGCTTTGTACTGTATTTTAGATTTTACTGTGCAAAAGTCTTAGGCAGTCAGACAATGATATTTAAATTACCTTCATATCAATGTAAAACTATGATGTCTGTCAAAGTGTGTCAGCTTGGCCATTTCAATACGTCCCCGAGAGTCACCCCCCTGTCTGCTGCAACCATCCAATATACCCATGTAGTTTTTGATTGGCCCACCAGCACACCTTATTTGGTTAATTAATTAATGGCATCCATCCTCCCATTTTCTATACCCGCTTGTGCTATGCCGAGTTACAAGGGTCTGGGGCCAGTCCTGGAAGCTACGGGTACGAGACAGGCAATAACCCAGGATGAGGCACTTAGCGATCACAGGTTAATCAGTACCTTGTTGATTTATTTTAAGTTAATTAAGTAATTGAGCTAGAGGTGATATTTAGCAAATGTATAAAATGGCTGAAGTGGAGGTTTGGGAACTGGAGCGGTGATCACCTAGCCATCCAGCAAGGTATCAGTAACTTTTTGGAGAACGTCAGAAATTCTTGTTTGTTTCGTTGTGTTAATGCTAATTTGTATATGTTAATTTACGATATATGTTAATTTCTTTCTGAACAAATTTTCATTTACTACACTGAAAAATTGCGTTAAACATTTCCCTTGGCTGTCAAAGACGTTTGCACAGTACTACATTTGTTGAATAACATTACTAAACCAGAAATCAGTCTTTGTTAATTTTCACAAACCAAAATATACTCTTAGAAATACTCTTAATCACTGCAAGAAAGCCTTGGAAAAATGAACCAGCAGACACGTCTACCCGGCATTTCTCGGGAGATTGATAAAGCCATCGGTCTCACGCCAACACCGTCTTGGTCCCCTACACTTGTTAACTCCGACCACTACGGCTCACGCGTTTCGTCATGAGTTACGGCTGTAATGAAAGACAGAACGTCCTGATTAAAATCTATATATTATGTAAGGGACTCATACTATGAAAGAGAAACACACGCACGTTTCGGCACTTATTACACTGTGAGTAATAATTAGGGCCGCTGCTGTAAATGCACGCATCTCAGGATCCGAGCGTCTTGGACACCTGGCAGAATTAATCGGCCCAATTTGAGACGGTGGGGGGAGGAAGCCAGAGGGAGCTGCACGGGGAATGAAAGACGGCTCCATTAAGTCAAATCCGAGAGCGCACTCAAGACCCGAATTTAGGGGCTCTCTGGAATTAACCTGACAGAGGTGGGTAATGAGGGAGATGTAATGAAGACATAATTACTACTGCCCTTAAATTACATTCTGCAGCAGGGTGAGGTGCCCCTGCATTACCCAGAGCCCACATACTCACCCTAGGGAAATGCAGCCGGAGGTCCTCCCATGCCTACGGTAGATTTCGGCCCCCTGGATCACCCTCGCTCCCTCTGGACAATGCCGCAGTGGGTGGCTGTCTACCGCAGCTCACTGTTTGCTCACTCACCTTGGCAATCAGCTCACAGGGTGGAAAATTAATAAGGCACCACTGTAATCTACAACCCACCCACACTCCTCCTCTGGGCTTGCCCCCCCCCCTTCTCCAAACAAGGTCGCCTTGGTAACAATGTCTGGGGCAGGGGTGGGAGGATGGGGGTGTTCATGTCATACTTCTTCGGAAGCCTATCATAAATGGAGAATGTATCAGAAATATTAGTCAGCTGATGAGTGACCGAGGTCATGGTGACCTCTGATTTCCGCTCCTCCCCTGGGGGGACATTATTGAAGATGAAAAAATAAGCAATCAACAAATGTGTACAACCTCCGGTCCAAACAGCACCCCTCCTCCCCCACCCCACCCCACCCCTCGTTTCCCAGAGGTGTGACTTGATGGAGTCATTCACCTCTTAATTGATACTGTCGACCTCTCACAGTCTGAGCTGCTAGTCAGCTGAGTAACTTAAGGCCAATAAGCTCACATCCACCTGAACCATCACAGGAGGGCAGGAAGTGATCTCACTGATTTGGGAGGGGCTTCCGGGATGAACCAATGGATTTGCAGCAACCTTCCAATACACCCATGTATATTTTTACTCGACCCCTAGCACACCTCATTTGGCTAATCGATACCTCCCTGACTTTTTAACCTAGTTAAATCAATTAATTAAGTGAGCTGGTAGTGAAATTGGGGAGGTTGTCTCACACTTCTGAGGCCAGAGTTCGAGTCTCCACCCGGGTTCCATTCGTGTGGAGTCTGCACATATGGTGAGGTCATGAAGTTTCTTCTGGTACTAGAACAGAACTCTGGTTTACCCCCACAATTCCAAAAGTTGAACTTAACAAATTGCTCATAGGTGTGCCTGTGTTAGTGTGCTCTGCAATGAGTTGGTGACCCATCCTATGTTATTCCCTGCCCTCTGGGATAGGCTCTGGACCCCCAGCAACCCTGAATAGGATGAGTGGTTTCAGAAAATGGATGGATGAATAGCTGGGTAGTGAAATTTAATGAATACATGGAATAACTGGGGTGCCTCTGAGGGGAGGCTTGGGAACTGAAGCGGTGTTCATCTAGCCACCCAGCAAGATATCTGTAACTTTCTGGAGCAAAGAAATTCTTGTTAGTTTTATTACATCACACTTAATTTCCATATGTTCTAATGTTAAATTGTGTTTTGCTTTTGTTCTGAGCAAATACACACTTACTACCACATAAATGTCTTTAACCAGTTTCTCTGACTGCCTAAGACTTTTCCACCTTACTGTACGTGCATATTGTATATGCTGCTAAAAAAGATCAGCTCATCAGATGACTCAGCTCGGATGATTGTGGCAAAGTTAATTAAAAACCACGGGACACTATTCAGACATTGTCGTTTTATTATACTGAGGATGAGTGTCCCACGTTTCATTCCCATTCCCCGAGATTTACAGCACTCGATCGGCGTTATATATAATTCTGAAAGCCAGCATCAGACTTGCCCTGGAATAATGGGAGCGCTGATGTGCTCAGCTGCTGAGCTGATGCACGTTACAACAGTGTTACAACAGCGCGTTACAACATGAGCCGCGTGCCTGAAATAAACACCCGCCACTCAAAGACATCTTTCCTCCCCACCTATTCCATTAAAGTCATTGCCAAATTCTGTGTTCCCTAGCATGTTTCCTTAAGGTATATTTCCCTGAATTTCCTTGGCTGAGACCATGGGAGGAAGCCTTTCCCATCTATGCACGTACTGTAAATGTTATCTCTGTGTAAAAAATGGTGGTGCAATTTTGCATTGCTTCATAATAGAAAAAATGCGAATATGTACATTGTTACAGCAGAAGGTTTTGCGGTACAACTTCCAAACAGACGTATTAAAAGTCTTGTTCTGTATTAAAAGTCTTGTTCTCACTAATGCTAGAAAACACACAACATCCTATAGACAAAAATATACAAAAATTGTCACTCCACATATAAACATAAAATATATTATATGTTTATAATATATAACTATATGTACAATAAGCATGTCATGTAAATATATACATATGATGTGCATATTAAGTCACAGCAAGGGGCTGTCTAAGGAAAAAATCACCAAACCGAGTAAAACAATTAATTAACACATCCAGAAACGGTCAACAGCACCCCTTTTTCTGTGACATGACGAATGATGCTGCATGTTTTTCTGTGCATCAATGTGGATATTTAACAAAACATAAAGTGAAACATAGGGGGCAGCCTAGAGAACCAGTCCAGCTGGACGGGGCCCTCAGCCCCAGCCACAGCCAAAGCACGCTGCCAGACCAGTCAGGTGGTGTCATTGGAGCTCTGGGTAGTGCTCTCCTCCGTCCCAGTGCAGCTCCACTGCGGGCACTGGCAGCACCTCATGTGCAGCTTTTCCACCAGGTCCTTCACGATGCGGTTTAGCATCTTCCTGACTGTGCTGGAGGAGCAATAGAAGATGATGGGGTCCAGGCAGGCGTTGAAGGTGCTGAAGAGGACGGCCTGTGCGCGCCACTTGGGGCTTCCCCCGGTAACAAAGCCCACCACGTGAGACACGTTATAGGGGGCGAAGCACATGATGAAGACCAGCAGGGTCCCCAACGCGAGCCCGATGGCACGCTGCCGCCGATGCGGGCTGATGTGGGGCAGCCTGCACAGGATGCAGATGAACTTGATGTAGCAGAAGCTGCAGATGAGGAAGGGGATGCAGAAGAGAACCAGGAAGAGCTCCAGGCGCACGGGCAGGAGGATCTTGAGCTGCTCCTTGGAGAAGTCCTCGTAGCAGACGTTCTTGGGGATAGAGCTATTCGCGCCAGTGTAATGCATGATGTAGACGATGCTGATGTGTGACATAGACACCACCCAGAAGAAGATGCTGGCTATGATGGCGTAGCTCGGCCGGCGTTTCAGCTTGTACTTTATGGGAAAGGCCACGCCCAAGTAGCGTTCCACGCTGACGGCCGTGAGGAAGAAGGTGCTGTTGTAGATGGTGGTGTAGAAGATAAAGCCGGAGAGTGGACACAGGAAATAGGGCATGTTCCACTTCATGCCATCTGCTGCCTCTATCATTTTGCATGGCAGGAAGATGAGGAAGATGAGGTCGGACACTGTCAGGTTGAGGAGGAGGATGTCAATGGGTGTGGGCTTCTGCTTAACCTTCAGCGTGAAGGTGTAGAAGGCCAGGATGTTGGCGGGCAGGCCCGTCACAAAGGTGATGATGTAGACTGCCAATGAAAATTCATAACTCAAGTGCTCTGGCATCTTGGAGCGGAAGGTCAACAATAACCTCTGCAGAGGAAAAGAGGAAGTAGAGAGAGCCGTTATTTATTAGCATCCACGAAGAGTTCCCTTACGAGCTGTTAATGTAACACTTCACAGGGAACCAGACTCATTTAGTCAAGCTAGTCAGGTAACCAGACCATAAAGCATTTCAAAAGTTAAGTGTTTTTCAATAAACACGCTGTATAGCATAAAGATCTACGCAGTCGCATCCTCATGTCTGCTCATATTTAAAAACTAAAAGAGTTGTTTAGCAAAGGATTTGGGCTAAAGAGTAAAATTCAGCAAGGGGGTGCAGGGTATTTATCGTATGAACTAGTGTATAGCACTAAAACACCATATTTGGTATTTCAACAGTATTCAGCATTCATCCAAGCTCAGCAATACATTTAATGGTTTTATCGCAATAATTCATAATAAAATGTAGAGCAGTGAGCGATAAGCATGGAAGTCTATGAAATACTAAACTTCCATAAAACTAGCTTGCCTCATAACCCAAAAGGTAACCACAGAAACTAGTATTTACTAAAGCTGCCAAATGCACACAACCTAGGTCAAGAAATGATTGCTCACCTCCTTCCAGACACTTCCCTGCCTTCCTCTGGGCAGTATGCAACGCTCTTAACCCTTAGAACATGGTTACTTAGTCCATAAAAGACACTAAAAGCCTAGAAGACTGGACGGCTTCCCAGACCTCTCACCTTTGAGCGTCCCTACACACCAGTGACTGGCCACACCAGACTGTAGCACGAGGTAAACACACGCTCGCACGAGCATTTACTCAAAACGTCGACGTGAAGGGCTTATCGTTCACGTTAGAAAACAAGGAGCTATACAGAAGCTAAGGCAAATCTCAAAGCGATCGCTATCCATAAACCGAGAAACTAAGGCGGACACCTGCAGTGGAAGAGAGCTTGAAGCCTCTTATTACTTCTAGCTGGTTGTCAGGTGCTGCTTGGTAGTAGTTGAGTGTGTCAACCCAACAAGCAGATGAAAGGGACCGTATGTGCTGAGGTGTCCCCAGCAAAAGCTGATGCAGAAGGTGGCCTTGCGAAGGCGCCGGGTGTCTGGTTTCTTCTCTGTGATCCGCGATATATTTGTTCATCAGAACAAACAATAAGTGGCACTAAAACATTGCTTGAGGAAGCACAGATGCGAGAGGCTTTTGCGCATATATTTACATGAATAAATGCATAAAGAGATCTATAAGATGTAAATAAGCAGCTTCTAAGTATCTACCTCTCAGTACAGTTATATATTTTACATGGCTCCAGCATCAAAGGTCATCTGTACATTTCACACCGACGCTCTCTTTCACCCCTAGTGGCCAGTGATGAAAACTACATTGTATACATTATGTAATTCCATAAAGCGTTTTATTTGCAAACCTTCTCTATTTATCTTGTCTGGTTACTGTACATTAACTCAGTGACTCAACTGACGTTTATATTCCACTCTTGTTGAAATATGTTTTTGAATGTGCTGATAATAAAAGCAAGCTATAAAGAGACTTGCAGTTTGAGAAAAAAATATGAAATTCATCAGAAGGCTTGACAGAAAAAAATATATCTTGACTATTTTCATGTCATTGATAAGACAAATCTTGAATTTATCCAGTTGGGAAAAAAAATCAATAAATCAGTAATATGTTGCAATTTAAATTCTCTAAAAACTTCTTTTAAATGGACAGTGGTGTTTCAGTGCTTTGTATGAGCTAACTATTACAAAGTTATGTAAAATCGTTCATCAAAATCTCAAATTAAAATTAAAGTGACACAAGGTTGTGAGTGCTGAATAGCACCTCTCACCGGCTCTGCTCACGGGTGGCATTCTGCACAAATGCCTTGTGAAAGCATGGATCGGTCTCAGAGAAATGCGACGTACCTACAGCAGGCTGCCTGTCTCTGGCCTTCCTCCACGACGATGCTGACAGTGCTCGGAGGCTTCAGCCCTGCTGGCTGTTTTATGGCGCAGCAGGCATGTGACCTAACAGGATGGTAATCGCTGGGCTTCACCACAGTGGGACGCCCTCTCTGAGTGCCTGTCCAAAGCTGCAACTTGCTGTGTTTATTGTTTTGTCCTGTTTTGTTTTTTTTTTTCCTGCATGTTTGTTAATTTTCATACACTTGCAGTTGGGTCACCAAATTCACCCCCAAGAAAGCTGAACATATCCACACACACATAGCCACACACATCCAGAAATGCACACCCCACTGCTTATGACCGATGCAGTCTCTGCACAGTTTGGCTAGAAACCATCTGAAGCTGGGTTAAACTGGGTTTGAATGTGTGCTGGCCACAGTGCCGGCCGTCTATATTACTACGATCAAAAATGTGTACTGCATGAAGGGGTTAATGCAAACAAACCATGTTATGAGCAAACATAATTATAATAGCAATGACATGTGCACTTTGTACCAACAGAGTCCTTGCACTATAGTCTACTAAATATTCTGTCATTTCCCGAAACTGATCACTAGGTCTGATATAAATATACAGGTGTTTAAGTCCGTATGGGGCCTTGGCCTCAAGCCAAGAAGCCGGAGTGTCTCTCTGGTTCAAAGCATGATCAGCCCGCCCCCGCACCAAACTCCCTGACCAGCTTTCCGCTATTCAGCGGCTGCGTGTCAGAACACACGTTGTTATGGGGAACTTCCTTTCTTCTCTAAGTCAAGCAAAAATGTTTCGGCCAGAGTGACGAAACGTGCTTTTATTAGAGACGCACCGACAGCAGTTTTCTTGAGCGACAGCAGTTTTCTTTTTTCACTCGTCTTAAAATAAAAAAGTCCAAGTTACAAATGATATACTGTATATATACTCATCATTGTATGTTATGCACATACAGTTCTTACACGGGCAGTAAGCTAGATTAAGATCAGGCTTTTTCATACAGTGGTGGCCAAAATGATTAGAACACTTGGCATATTTAAAAGGTTTCAGTTGTTTTTGTTGAATTGGCCACTAAAATGGCCAATAAAACAAATTAAATATCTACAAAGTGATCATTATGATCTATAAACGATAGAATAGAGCCTTCATAAGGAGAATCACTGGGCTCACTCCGGACCTCAACCCCATCATGCACATTTGTGACGAGTTGGAAAATAAACTTAAAAAGAAAGCCTTTGAAATTAAATCATGTTTTGGAGGCAAAAAAGTCAACATTTTCAGATCTGTCAGGTGTTCTAATCATTTTGGCCCCCACTGTCCCTTCATCCTGTATGGACATTATAGTGCAGGGGGAGTACTCTGTCATAGGAAACAAAACTTAGTTAGCTTTGCAATTTTAATGACATCTTTTCAGCAGTACGTGTTTAATAATCAGTTTCACGTTTACCTCCGACGTTCCACCACGTTTACATGGTGGTTCCCCCGAGGTTTACTTTGGCTTTACATGTATTACAAATTGCAAGTTTGGTGTCGTCTTCACTCAAAGCGAAGTGCCTCCGCACTGCGACATCGCCCGTGCCACTAAGCGTATGACGTGCCGCATGCCTAAAACGCACCCATTCCATATCAGTAACACATGAGGCTGACCAGGCGCTCTCAGTTTGGGTCCCTGGCCGATCGGTCGGTGCATCTCTACTCATGGACAATGGCACCGAAAATGCACGAATCTGCTTCCTCAGGTGTAAAATATGAATATTTGTTCTGGGGCACACTGATCACACAGCTATTCTCTCTTATAGGGATTCATATTTGATCTTTTCTTGTTTTTATAATTAGGTAAATATTCCTCAGTCAGAAGCAATTTTCCAGATAAGCCATTTCAGTAAGGGGCACAGATGAGATTTTTGAAGGGGGACGGGGTCCAAACAGTGAGTAAAAAGTCTCAAGCTCTGAAGCTTATTCATCCATGCAGGATGTGGCTGTTGGCATAATTTGGGCTAATGGTTTAATACACTAGACATTTTGACTGACACCAGCTGATATGCTGATACACAAATGGCGTTACTTCCTGTGTCACCCTGAATTGGCCTATTGGACGGTGGCCATGGCCAAAATGATGCTCCCGGAACAATCCACTCTATTTTCTGACCCCACTAGATGGAGCTCTCTGTTCAAAAAGAGCTCAAAGTACGCTGAAAAGGAAACGAAAAGCACCATGTGGCCACAAAAATATCGCAAATGGTTCAGGATCTTGGCCATCAGTACCAAACAGCATTTTGCATATTTCACGAGTCTGAAAAAGAAAAGTTATTTTAGTCACGACTGAAAAAACACCACCGCTGGCATTCTTCCTCTTATTTCTTAATTGTCTGTGGATTATTACTTTCAGAATTTCTCATGGACTGAATTTTACAGTGGAATTTCCTTTTGGATTTCGCTAGATTACCATTATTGGACGTTTGCTTTGGACCTTGAGTTGCCCTGTATTTTTCATGGTGAAAAGTGATGTTATTTTGTGATTCAAAGCGTGTCGCCGGTGACATGTTTGGGCTTAAATCATATCAAAACAATATCAGGCAGTTGCCATATCGATATCGAGGGATACTGTAGCATATCGCGATAATTATATAATCGTTTTGTCGCCCAGCCGTAGGTCAAACTTGGATGAAGTTTTTTTGTAGTGTACAAAAATTTGCTTATCAGCAATATGGGAAAATTATGTTGATAATTGCATCCCACCTAGGCTTGGCAAGGATTAACCCCTAAATAGTATTTATGTCTACTTACCCTGCTTGCAATTTGAAAGAACACTGTGACAGATCTTTTCTGGGTTGCTTTTTCTGTATTGTATGTCGCTTTGGTCTGTGTGGCTCGAACAGCATCTGGCAAAATTTTTAGGCTCAGTTCATTTTTAGTTCTCAATTTGTTCAGGACCCAAAAAACCAGCAATGGCAGAATACAAACGGAATGCACGAAGACACAAATGCGGCAAATATAGATGTTTTTGAACAAAATGTGTTAGAAAGTGATATCCGTGTTTCAGTTATTTATCCTTTGTTAAATAGATAGGTCATTGTGAAATTGGAAAAGCCATTTTAAAGCTACGTGTCGGCTAACAGGAATGTATGCATTTTACTCACAGATGGAGCTAAATGGGGACAAAGGGAAGGCGCGTGTTCAGGTGCGGCGATGCGTGAGAGCGTGTGTAAGACTCCTGCCTGCAGCAAACACATGCCATGAGTAGCTCTTAATGGTCGACACAGTTTGATGAGTTCAAACATCACGGTATCTAACCCTATTTAAGGAGGCTACTTATCAAAGTTTTAGTTTTTTTATCCCCCCCCCGGGTCCCTGATTTCACCGTCTGTCTTCCTACTTGTTTCTGAGTTTGTTTCTACCCTATTTAAGTTTTAAAACGTACATTGTGGACGCATGGATGCATGATCATTGAGTTTGTCAGTTAGGGGATTACCCATTATTGCGTGATTCTGTTCCCTGACTGGCCTCTCATGCAGGGAGTCCCCTTGTCTTGTCATGTCTGTACTGGAAGCAGGGTCGGCACCACCCCAACGATTTTGATCATTGCCAAACCCCCAGGTCAACAACTTTTAATGCCCAAGTGTATTACTTTGTCTATGAGTCTGTGTATATCTGTATGTATGTCTGTGCCTCTGATTCCATGTGTCATTTACACTGCCCCTGGGTGATGTAATAGTAAGTTAGACAAAAGAGGTGAATTCAAGAGGTGCTTTTATCCAACCCAGTGGAACCTGAAATAAATATTTTAAAATGTATGTGTACCCTTAATATGTAGTATGTAAACCCAACCTTGAATGTGCATGTAAGACCAATCAGATCCCACCAGATAACCCAAAGGCTGGACAGAAAACTCCCATTAGAACTAGTAAAACTGAAAAGGTTGACCCTGTGAGTTTGCGATCTGGGTACGTCCCGAAAGCAGAAGCTGTCACGTTTCATTGCGCCAATAAGCAGATTTCTTCAGGCCTGCATACTGCAGACTCGAAAGTGGGGGGGTTCCCTTCCCATCAAGGGCAGTTGTCTTTATTCCAGAATACTGCAATACTTACCATACTTGTAGCACACAATACAATGTCAGCAGAGATCTACAGCGAGAAAGTCAACACCACGTTTTCCCCTGCGTCTCCCGATTTCAAGAGGACATTTTACTCTTCCTGACATGAGGCCTGCACTGTAAAAGCTGCAGTGGGCTTTATGACACGGTGAAATCAATAAATTTCAAGAACTTGAGTGAAATAAAAGTCACGCAAAGAGCAGCTGTTTCCGCACCGGAGTAGTGAACATGGGCGGGGCACACGGCAAGTCATCTGCGATTATTTATATGAATATGCCTCACCTAGCTGTTGAAATAATCCCCCGATTTTGACCTCTGTCTTGAAAATGTAACCGTTAAGCTTGGATTTAATGCAGACGGCCTCTAAGACGGGGTGAGTTGAAACACCGAGGCATGTAGAAGTCCTGCATGTTGGGGTGAGATCCACTTTTTAGGAAAATGCAGAAAGGCGTGTGTGAAATGTGAGCGCCGCATAAAAGAAAATGGGGCTAACCCAATTTGAAGAGCATAAGATCTTTGCAATCCGGGCCCGGCTTTCCCCTGCCTTTGCTAACAAGGACGCGTGGAGCAGAGCCAGAATGGTACCGCTTTCTGAGTGCTGTCTGATCCGGAGAGAACCCAAATCCAAGCACAAAGTGGGGGGTTAGCGGCTCTTAAGTTAAAAGGATTGTGTTGGGGGATCGGATCCTCCAGGATTAGAGATCACACCCTGGCAAGTGAACGGAGCAGACAGTAGGTACCTCTGCTTCTGATGTCCTCTTAGTCTGCTTAGCCTGTGATCTTAATTAATCAGGGCTACTGCCTCATGTCCATCCATCCATTCAGCCTCCAGTTGTTTATCCTGGTCAGGGTCACAGGGAGGCCTGAGGCCTGTCCCAGGCAGCACGGGGCACAAGGCATGAGTGCATCATATATGAATAGAAAATTGTTTATGTGTTTTGCTTTGTAAAAATAAAACATTCCGCCCAGGTCAGTAATTCACTTGGTTTGTGAACAGAGCTGTCAATTTGTGCATCTGTGAGACAGATAGAGAGATACAGTATGTTAGACTCAGACAGATGGCATGTTTATATTGTTACCAGGGAGATGACAACCACACTCAAAGCGCAAGTCTTAGCTGGGGGTGAGCAGTGCGGAAACAGAGGCTGCTCCCTCAGCCTCTGTCCAGGGCAGCATCCTACAGTCAAGCACACAGATACATTTATGGCATTTAGCTGACACTTATCCAGAGTCACTTACAGTACATTACAGGGACTACAATCTCCCTGGAGCAACTTGGGGTTAAGGGTCTTGCTCAGGGACCCACTGGTGGTGGTAGGTGGGATTTAAACCGGTGACCTCTTGGTCTATAGAAACCTTGATATGTAGATACAAGCCCTAATATCAGAAGAACTAGGCCACCTTAGCTGTTTTTTCTACATTTACTTAGCAAATGCTTTTAACCAAAGTGATGTCCAAGTGAGGAAAGGCAGTGAGCAGGTTTTGCACTCTTGGAGAAAGGGGTGGGTGGCTAATGAACTTGCTGATGGACCTCTACCAGACTGAACTGCAGCTAAGTCACTCAAGACCACAGTGTCTCAACCCATAGAGCCCTATGATACCTCCCCCACCAAGACAGGACAATCAGTGGAAACTCTCATCCAGCATCCCGGGAGCAGTTGGGGTTAATGACCATGCCCAAGGGCCCGTCACTGAAGTGATGGGATTGAAAGCCGGATTTTTTTTTTTTTATAATTTCTGAGCTCTGTAGGCCAATAAAAACAAAGATTAATAGTTTTTTCAAACACTGACCATGCAGTTTGTTTATTATAAAATTCTTCAAAATTGTTTGTGAGAGATAGGCAAAGCAGTCACCTTTTTTCGCACCAAAGCACCATCTGGGGTATTTTTTGAGTACTGCGTGCTCTCAACGCATTGAACTCAATGGGGAGCACAGAATTTTAGCACAACACGTGGCAGATTTAAAGGCACCCCATTTTAATGGTCTACCATTTCGTTGATCAGACAGTTAATTGACAGTTAATTAAGTCGTATTTGGCCACGGAGCACAACAATCCCCCTGTATGCATACTTCCCTTTGACAGTTTTTCTCGATTACTTTGGCACATTTCACGAGACTCACTTACCCTTCTCAAGACTATAACAGCATTTCTCTAAACAGTTCATGCATATAGCCCAACACCATGGTTGAGCTGCAAGAGCCTGTAGCTTACCGAAAACAATTAGCTCAAAAGCTTAATTCCACCCTTGAATTAAAATGAGAAGTGCAATCCTTTTAACCATGAGAGTCAAAATGCTTAGATATATTGTTAGTTTGTCAGTGTTAGTATGCTCTAGAGCTCCACAATTCTGAATGATAGTTGGTTTCCGCTTCGTCGTTGTCACTGACTGATCATTTTTCTTTAGCAAACTGACACTTATTCAGGTCAAAGCCACCAGTTTCAACATCGCAAGGCTCCACATTACAGTATGTAGATCTCAATGGCAAGAGAAAGCGCTCGCATGCACATGTAACTTCTTCAGATCTCTAGGCACAGTACCAGTAGCAAACAAAAAAGTCCCAGCACTGCATAATGCAAACATCACAATGGCAATTGGAGAACAATAAGATGACGATAAAATCATGTACAGTGGGAACTGCGTCACTGCAATTTATGAAATATATTTATAAATCATTCTGAAAGCCCGGTTAGCTGTTTTGCATGTGGTGTCTAGCACGATGGCCGCATGCATGCATAGTTTTGGGTGTAAAATTATTATAGTGGGAAGCTACATGATCTATTTTGACCAACAACACTAAAGCAACTGAAAATTGTGCCAAATGATGACAATCGTACAAAACCATTTGCATCTGTGTATTAAAACATTTGGAATTTTGTGTGAAGCAATGAGTAATGACGTTATGCTTCGCAGATGTGACATTATAGTGTAGGGATTAAACTTGTTGATTTGCAAATGTTAATTGCCATTTCATAAATGCTCCAAAGCGACAGAGAAAGACTGTAATAACATGCAATCACAAAAGATGGGTTTGCAGGCTTGCAATCATCGCTATGTGAGAGTCTATCGATTCTTCAGTACTGTGAGATCACCAAGCCCAGAGGTGACCCCTGGCCACAGACCTGCGTAAAACACATGCTGGTCATGTGTACTCTCATTATTTAAACATCATCAAGGCATTTCAATTAATCACACTGTACATAATTTAAATAATTCATAACTGATATTAAATGCAACATTTTAAAGGCCTTGTCTTGTCATGCCTGTGTCTATGGCCAATGTCTGTTTCAGTTTCTCTCACACGTAGATGGGCAGACACTAAGCATTTTCTTTTTGGTAACACGACTGGCACAAATAATGTCATCATAAATTCTTATTTAATGCATTAATTAATCGCTAAGTAAGTGTTAGTTACGTAATCACCCCACGTTCGTTCATCATTACAGTTTTTTTTGATTGCTTTGGAGCATTTTTTAAATGACAATGAATATTTCCAGAACAACAAGGGTAATCCATAATGTCACTGCAAAGCAGAACATCATTTCTCGTTGTTTCACTGCTTTACACAAAAATCAGTTATGGACAATTGTCATCATTTGGCATAATTTTCAGATTTCGTTAAAATATATTATGTAGCTTCCTACTGTAGCAATTTTACAGCCAAAACTATAGTATGTATGTGATCATCGTGTTAGTCACCATATGCAGAAGCATTAACCAGGCTTTCAGAAGTATTTCAAAATATATCCCATAAATCGCCTTCATTCATTGGTGTAATTATTTGCCTTTGAAACGTGAGTTAATTGATTTGGGTAAGTTACAGGCTTATGCAGCTAAACCAGTGTTGTGCTAGACGCATGAGCTGTTTTGACAAATGCTCTTATAGTCTTCAGAATGTTAAGCTTGGTTCATGAAATGTGCCTAAGCAATCGATAAAGATTGTATTCAGTCATGCGGTTCATGCATTTGAGGCAGGAACTATATTAATTAATGATTTGTTTGTGAGTATTTGATCATCCTCAAGCAAAGTGTTACCTCTTATTCACAGCAAATGCCAGCAAAGCATTACAAGCCTGGAGCACTAAATGGAATTGCTTTGGGTGAGGGCATTCAGTCTCCAAGCCTTCTCCGGCATCTGCTGCCCTCTAGAGGCAGACCACTGTGTCACAGCGGCTACTGCATCGTGAACACTCCTGGGTGTAATGTGGGACGGGAAAGAATTAGTCAGGTTAGTTCTGTACAAACCAAGCATTGTTAAGAAATAAGAGCTGCATTGTTGGTCTTTAAATATGAATATGAGAACTGGCCCCAGGCCTGGACTAGCCATATGCCAGAAGGGGCATTTTCCCGGTGGCTGACGGGTACAGGGGCCGGCGATGGGTACCTGTGGTCCTGCTTCACCACCCCCAGTCAGGGAAATGTATTGCTCGGCTGTAGGAAACTCAGTTTTTAATGGTAGTCCAGCACTGACTGGCTCTGTGGCGTTTTCACTTATGAATGCTGCCATTAGTTTTCTGCCACATTTATATTCCCTTCATTGAATAACATTTAACAGTTCATTCATTTTCTGTACCCACTGGTCCAGGGGTGTCTGGAGCACATCTGAGAAACAACAGGCATATCCCACCACAGGGCAACGACCCAGTACAGGGCTGCGACCCACGACGGGGCAGCGACCCACGACGGGGCTGCGACCCACGACGGGGCTGCGACTAGGGCTGCACGATTATGGCCAAAATGATAATCACGATTATTTTTATCAATATTGTAATCACTATTATTCATTATTTTAGGTGAGATTTTTATTGCACTTTCTATTTTAACCATCTGGAGTTTGAGGCCTCTCGGCCAGTTTCAGGGTAGTCAGACATGCCTTAACATTTTCAAATATTTCACCTATCTAAAAAAACACTTATCATGAAGTGCAGCAGATACTTTTCAGCACCAATAATCTGAGGCCATTTAGAATGTGATTTTTACAATTTTTGTTAAAAACAACTTTAAATATACCTTTCAAAAACCTATTTTCAGAGGTGCTAAGAAGTTGTAAAAAAATCACATTATAAACATTTATAGCCAAGTCTTTTGAGCTTTGGAGGTTACAGACATAGGTGTTGGCTACACAAGGTGGTTTGATTGCTAGAGTGTTAGAAGTTTGGGGTGACCCTATTTTTATCAAAGTATAAATGAATAATTAATTATATTAATAAGGTATGCGCTACCACACCTGTAATGGTTTGCATACTGTCAAAGGTAGCGGTCACTGTCATACACCCAACAGATTGGACCTATCAATTTGAGACAAAAAAAAAAAAACTTTACAGTTTACTATATGCAATGGATATGGTACATAGAATGTTACAAAAGCCAGTCAATTAACCAAGTAACACAATTTCAATGCAATACAACTTGCAGGTGTGTGATTGCCTCCCCTCCTCAGCTGTGCACCAGGCTCCCTCGCCGGAAGAAACCGTAGTGTTGGTGGACCCGCAGGAGCAATGGTCTCCAAATCCCCGTAAGATAACAATGAAAACAATGTGAACAGTTGCCCTCTCTTCAGAATTAGCCATTTACACCTTGCAGCAGCCATGATACATATACACAGTAAAATAATTCTTCAGTGAGAGAACGCGTAACGACGCATAAAAACATAAGTATTAGTGCACCGGCGTTTTAACTGTGGAAAGCAATAAATACTATCCTATAGACTTGAACCCTGGTTTACACTGACTCTAATAACTACTGGCAAGCAGTGATACATAAACCAAAATGGTTTAGAACTAGAGGCTACTATTTTAATGGTGTTTATTTTAAAATTTTGACTCGTAGAAATAAAGACAAGTCCATAACTGTTGGGGGGTGGGGGTTGTATGTTTTCCTAGGCCCTGGGCCCAAATTAAAGTTGTATCTTAAGTTATAAGGTATATAAGAGAGATGTTATACCGCTCAGTACTTTTGCTACATTGCCTGTTTTTATATTTCTACTTAATTAATGCTAATGAAAGGGGGGGCAGTGAGGTGCTGGTTAAAAGGCCTGTACATGTTTGGGCTTAACTGGAATAGAGCAGGACAGTGACCGGCAGACGGACGGAAACTGACACAAACAGACTATTCTTCATAATTCCGGCTAAAATAAATAAAGGGAAGGAAACTGCGGTATAAACTAGGGTTCACCGGTGGTGGCTGTTTATCAGGAGTCAAAACAAAGAGCCCCCTTGCAGTGAAATACTGAAAATGTACCTTCAGTATATGAAGTGGGTGAGCTGATGACTGACAGACGGACGGGCCAATCGGAACGCAGCACCACAAGCAGAACATAAGACGATGGATTGGGGACAGTCTTGTCTGGCAGATGACAGGTTAGTGCTAAAGCCTCCCTGCAGAGAGGGGTTACGGACTTAGTCTCAGCAGCACGGGCTGGTGCCTTGCATCCAGCTGAAGAGGACTGGGCCTGAAGCACGAGTTGCTGGCACGGCCCAACCATGGCATCAGAAAATCCTCCCGAAACCTGGACGGGAAATCAATCACAGTGCTTACAGGCAGAGGCAGATTACCATGGTCAGAGGCCCCTGGGCTATTGGAGTTGTCAGATGGACTGGAGTTTCTACATCAGTGTAGTCAGGGGCGGGGGAGGTGGGGGGTGGTCTACAATGATAAGACTGAAAAAATTGGGAATCAGTCTGAATGCAAAATACAGGACCAATTGCATTTTATTTTGTCAATAGGAGACGATCCGGTAAAATCTGGGAAGGGTGGGAACATTGTGGTTTGAAATGTTATTAAACACAGTTAGCTGAGACCCCTCTGTAGCTGAGGGCTCTGAGCTTCAGCCTGGGAAAGGCCATTACAGAGCCCCTGCTGACAGGCTGTGCCGGGGTCCCGCTGCATCAGGGAGCCATGTCAGTACTGCGCTAGCCTGCTAGGTATTGCTGGCATGAGCAGAGGGAAGGAACATCACACTCCAGAGACTCAGAGAGAGCTGCCCAGCTCTGCGGCACAACCCTCAGTGATGGGAAATTCCATAGATAGATAGGCAGACAGACAGACAGAGAGACAGAGAGATAGATAGACAGACAGGTATAGTCAAAGTAAGTATGTGAACCCTTTAGAATTATCTGGTTTTTGGCATGAATTGCTCATAAAAATTGATCTAATGTTCATCTACGCCACAGCTACTGATATACACAATGGCCATGATTTATCAAGTGGGCGTACTGCAGAAAAGGAGATGTACCGTTATTTCAGCGCAAATTTCAGGATTTATCAATTTGGACGTGAGTATAGGATACGCTCAAATCCCAGGCCAGCTCTCAGATGGTGTACGCCGCACCGGTTTCAGGAGCGAGACGTGGAACGTAGGACAGATGCAGTACACAAGAGGGAGCTGCGGGCCAAAGGAGCTCAGCCCTACTTAAACGGGCCGATGAAGGGGGTCAACAACTTACGACATGTGGGGAGTTTGAGGTTATGGGTGGAGAGCCACACCCGCTGACCCGCTCGGTAAGTGGGTGCTGAACCTCGGTGCTTGTCTGCGTTGACCTTCTGTCTGCAAACCTGGTGGGAAAGAGCGAGCTGGGCTTGACGCCATACCTCCTTTCAGCCTCAGTACCAGACATCCACCTGAGGCACGTCACTAGTGGGTGCATCCCATGGGAAGAGGGGTGGCTGATACCCTAGAACACAGTGGTAAGGAGAGAGATTTGTAACCAGGTTAACACGAGTGTTAAGGGTGAATTCAGCCTAAACAAAGTGTGTGGCCCACTCAGACAGTTTGTCCTTACACAGCAATTGCAATGCTTTGGACACTTCCTGGTTAGTCTGTTCCACCATCCCGTTGGACTGGGGATGGTACGCCAGTGTTAGGCTGAGTGTGATGTTCAGCTTCTGGCAGAAAGCTCGGAACACCTGGGAGGTGAATTGAGGACCGTGATCCGACACCATGTCTTCAGGGATGCCGTAGAAGCGGATGAGATCTGAGCCTGTAGGGAACTTGGGGAGAGCAAGTAGATGGCGCATTATAGAGAACCGGTCTATTATTGTGAGGATGGCGGTATTACCTTTGGACAATGGTAGATCTGTGATGACGGACAGGTAGGGGCTGAAGCAATCCGGCGGGTGGTTGGTGAGAGGGTTTCAACTATGCGCATTTGGGACAGGAAGTCACATAGCTCTCCACCTCCGTCCTCCATCCTGGCCAGCAGTAACACCGAGCAACTAACTGCAGAGTAGCAGAGACCCCCGGGTGTCCAGAACTCCTGGAGGTATGACCCCAACGTATAACGGCGGGGGGGTGTGTATCAGGTACATACAATTTACCTGGGGGGGATCCGGCAGGAGGAGTGCTGTGTTTATTAACCGCTCGTATGGTCTCATGGGTGCCAAGATGAACAGGTGGATGTAAAGATGGACACGGTTTTGTCCACGGCCTCTGGGGGGGCGAACTGTCGGGAGAAAGCGTCGGCCTTGGTGTTCTCACGCGCGTGAGGGAGGTGAGTGGTGCTGCCACCTGGCTGAAGTTCCTTATGAACCGACGATAGAAGTTGGCAAACCCCAGGAATCACTGGAGCTCCTTGATTGTGCGTTGTTGGAGCCACTCTTTAATGGCGGTCACCTTTGCCTCATTCATTGCAACTGCCCCCTGTTGGATAAGATAAACTGACATCTGGTGAAACTGACATTTCTCGCTTTTCACATACAACTGGTGTTCTCTTAATTGCTGTAGTACCAGGCAAATGTGACCAACATGCTGAGGAAAGGTAGGAGAGTAAATCAGAATGTCATCGATGTAGACAACCACAAACTGGTTAATCATGTGCTCGAGCGCTGTACACATGAAGGCTTGGAAAATAGACAGACTATTAGCTAATCCATATGGCATCACCCAATATTCATATTGCCCTGTGTGGGTGATGAAGGAAGTCTTCCACTTATCCCCTTGCCGAATCCGGACTAGATTATAGGCGCTGTGCAGGTCCAGCTTCCTGAAGATGGTTGCCTCATGGAGTTGTTCCAGTGCAGAAGGGATCAGTGGTAATGGTTCACGGTGCTTCACTGTAATGGCGTTGAGAGCCCGGTAATCGATACTAGGGTGTAGGCCTCTGTCCATCTTTTTAACAAAGAAAAACCCTGCTGTTGCGGGAGAGGTGGATGGGCCAATGATACCTTGCTTCAGGACCTCTTTGATATATGCGTTCATGGCCTCTTCCTCGTGCAGGGATAAGGGGAAGAGACGACATTTAGGAAGGAGGAGGTTCCCCCTCTAGGAGGTTGATGGCACAGTCGCATTCCCTATGAGGGGGTAGCTGAAAGGAGAGAGACTTGCTAAAAACATCAGTGAAGTCAGCGTATTCGGCCGGGATGATGGACAGGTCCTCGGGATCAGGACTCTCCATCAACAACGCCTTGCAAGGCAGGGTGAGACATCTGGTGAAACACTTGGGTGACCAGGAAGTGAGCTCACCTGTACACCAGGCGATGTGGGGGTTATGCTCCTGCAACCACAGAAGGCCTAGAATCAATGAACATAAGAACATAAGAACTATGCAAATGAGAGGACGCCATTCGGCCCATCAAGCTCACTTGGGGAGAACTTAACTAATAGCTCAGAGTTGTTTGAATCTTACCTAGCTCTGATTTAAAGGAACCTAAGGATTCAGCTTGCACTATGTTATCAGGAAGACTATTCCATACTCTAACTACC
>JAODKN010000134.1:12067815-12078086 GCA_026774425.1 Petrocephalus zakoni | reverse complement strand
ACACCCATGCATGCCATTCCCCTGCAGTGTGCGCCGTATGGTATCACAGGAAAAAGTCACCCCAGTTTGGCTTTCTACTCCTTCAGCTAACTGCAGTGAAGTTGCATGGTGATTTTCTTAAGCCCTTCTCACCAGAAGACACTCCTGTTGAGGTGTTAACTTCCGTGGACAGTCTGGATGCTCTGTGAGATGATTGCAGTTCCATCTTGCTTAAGAATGTGCATCACTTTTGCTACAGTATTTTGACGGATAAGTAATGCTTTGCTGATCTTCTCGTAGCCTTCACCTTTCTTGTGAAATTAAATTAATTTATTTCTCAGGTCTATTATTTTCCATGTGGTGCTATTGCTGACAGCATGGAATGGGACGGGGTTTCTTTATTAGGTAATGCTCTTTTATAGTCAAAATGCCTGTTTAATGAATAATTAGACTCATTAGTTAGAATTTTGTAGTCTAAAATTTAGCTTTGCTCCTAAGACTTTCAGTTTTTGCAACATGGTCTTGAGTGAATTGTTTAGGACATTTACTTTTTTGTGTGAGCAAATTGACAAATCTTGTTTACGACCAATGACCCACATCTGTAGGAGTGTTTTGTAGTATAATATCCCATCTGAAAGGAAACTAAAGGTTTTCTGCCAAATGTGATGGGGTTTTACTCATTCATACTGAGCACTGTATGGCATGATGGCCATACAGCATGTGGAAAGTTAGCGTGGGATTCATGTGGGATCCATGTGTGATCTCACTATCAGCCATCGCCTACCCATCGTGGAAGTCACGTGGAGATTACGACTCACAATCTACTATTACTTACCATATTGATGGTTAATGGATCTAACTTTAGAACTCACAGCTCAAATGGGAATACATACAGCTCCAGAAGAAACGATGAGACCGCTCTAAATGTTTTAAAAATTTGCATTTTTCAATCCTGGTTTAATCCTGGTTCTGCTGGCAGAAGGCTACTCTGTGCAGCAGGCTGATTCCAGGCTCAAAGTTTCTAAGAGATCAGTACACAAGGACAAGGTGAAACAGGAGGAACTGGCAATGACCGGAATCCTGCCAGGTAGAGGGGGGGAGCGACTCCCTAATGCCAGAGATGGCCGTAACCTTGTCCAGCAGTGCCTCAGGAATCGGAGGATGACATCAAGGGACCTTCAGAAGGAATGTGAAACATTAAGTGGGGTGACATGCACAGCTAGGACAGTGAGTATCAGGCTCCTAGGAGCAGGACTGAAGTTCCATAAAGCGAGCCCTTAATTAAAGGGAAACAGAGAAGAACCAGACTGCAATTTGCAAAAAAAAATAAAAAATGACACAGATGTATAACCATAAATGAGTGAAACAAAAAATTGTGCTGTGGTCTCATTTTTTTCTGGAGCTGTATATTGCATGTTCTTTTTCATAAATGTGACAATCTTGGTATGAGTTTATTAATTAACACTGAAACATCTAACTACGAAAAATGTCTAGAGCACATTCACCATCAGCCCTGATGCACACTGACAGAATAAAGCAACCTAAGTGTTTGGAAGTAGCAGCTCAGAATCACATCTTATATGCATCTGTTCCATTTTCGTTCATTATTTAGGCAGTTATAATTGTAGCATATTTACTATCGTAATTGAGGATACAGTCCTAATTATAAATCTGCATATAAATGTAAAGACGCAGTGTAGAGAATCTGCCTGTTCTGTTGTGATCTGAAGTAGGTCCTTAAGATTTTGCACATTTTCCTCCTCCAAGATTGGATAGATTCAAATCATTTCATATTATGATATGAATTCATATGTGATTAATTGCTGCATGGTACTAATTGTACTTCTGTGTGTGCATGTGTGTCATGTGACTGCCCCTCTGTGGCCAGACACTGAACTGCACCCCCATATCTCTCATAGCCCTGTAAGAGACCAGGAAGCAGTGCACAAGCGGTCACCATCTCCCTCGCAGTCCTTCTCACCTCTGTTGGCATCTTCACATACTACATGTGGAGGTAGGGTACATCTGCAACATTCCCAGCAAGGGCTCCCCTAAAAAAGTGCTGTAAATGAGCTTGAAAACTCTGTTTTGTTTCTCAGTGGGTTTCGTATTCCAAAGGTAAGCCTTCATGGAACGGTTTAATAATAAATTCGAAGTTGCCCGAGGTAAATGTTGCAATCCCCTTCCCATGGGCGTCAGAAGCATTTTGAATGTGGGGGGGGTGGGCACACCAGCAGGGTGAAATGGCGGGTGTTTACCCAAAACAAAGCTGAAGTTCTGTTAAACTGTGGTATAAGACGGCCAAACAACTGACATTAAAATGCCACCTAAGATACCCGAAGATGATAAACAGGATTTTGTGTCCCTGGCTTTTGCGTACCTGCAACTACATGATAATTAAAGCAGTAAGCCGGTGATTTCTGGAAATAATGTATAGCTGATGGAAGACACTTAAAATAATGAAGAATTTGTATAGTATAGAGTTATTAAACAGGTAACTATGTCAGATCTGAAGAATGTTCAGGAAACCAACCATCCATCTGACTCCCAACTGCTTACCCAGTACAAGGCCAGGTGAGACTGTCGCCTATCCCAGGCCACATAGGGTGTGAGGCAGAGGTGCACCCTGGACCATTTGCAAAGCAGTCAAATGCATGCACTCACGCACAGTTACACACTGCTTGATTTTGAAATTCAACTTTACCTACAATCACGTTACAGACTTTTAGAGGCGTGCTTCCTCGCACCAGCTGAGGGCACTGCAGTAAGTCTTTTTCCCGATGGCTCTTCTGACTCTGACTCGCACCACTAATTACCTCCATGTGTGGATTCCCCTCATTGAGTGCAGGTGGACGTCCTGATGTTTGGAGGGCGCCAGTGATGGGATGTAGCAGAAACTAGGCTCCCAGAAATGCTGGCTGACCTCCAGGGAACACTGCGGTAGAGGCAGGTCCTTCTCTATTTAGCTATGGTGCTGCTGGGCTGCTGGTGCTGCTGCAGTATCTGTCCAGGACAGACACAGAAAATCACTGAGGCTCTGGAGATTAAAAACAGGCCTGTGCCCATGGGCTCCTCCATGACACTGCGGGGAGTTTTCGGGGGTAATGGTCCACGCATCGTTGGGAGTGGGCACACAGAGGGAAGGGCAGGCTGTTAGCAGGATTAACATCGCTCACTGAGCCAGGAATAGGCTCTCCTGCAGATCAGCAATGCCACCTTCCAGCTGGGCAGCCTCATTTAGTGGCCTAGAGCCTTGAACAGGCTTCAGTATCACACAAGGACCACAAGAAGCATGCTGATGCAAGAGCTGACATAATGCTAGCATGTTCAAACAACGAGGTCAGTCCCACTGGTCTATGATGTGCCTTGACCTGGTCTCACATGAATCATTTCCCCTGTAAAAGCATCAGCACCGCTGGATTTGCTGTATTGCATTCTGACACAAGTCAATCCAATGAAGAGTGGTTCTCTTATCAGCTTGTAGGGGGTGTCTGTGGCATAGGTTCCTGGTGCAGCCAGTTAGAGCAAGTTGGACTTAGTCATCCTGAGTACTTGGATGCTGATACATACCTTATGTGCATGCAAAAGACTGAGTTTTGCAAGTAGAATTAAGGGAAAGGGACCACCCCAATCTCACCTTGATCTTCACCTTATCAGCCTGCCATCTGTGCATTCCAGATGGATTATAGGTATTGTGCTCCACTTCCTTTGGAGGATGTCAGGAAAGGGAAGCAGACTTAATGATGGGAAGAGCAGAAATGGCACGGCAGCTTCAGAAATGTGCCGAGGAGAAAAGGTGGGCGGAGTGAGCAGGATGAGGAGGTCCCAGGGTTTATTGCCTCATATTTTCACGGAGGACAGTGCAAGTGGGTGGGTGTGCTGGAAAGGAGCAAACCGGTAGCACTAGTACTGCATCTGGGCTGGAGATGGGGAGCAGGAGCATGACAAGCAAGAAGAGAAGGGATATAATTCATTAATTCCTATGGTTACAAATCATCAAATCGGAGTGACAAATAACAAAAAAGATTAGTAAACGTGAATTGCTCTACACGCTGTCATAAAAAGGGTACCAATGTACCCCAATGATACAAAAACGAGTCCATTTCTGTACCTAAAAAGGTACAATTACCTACAGCTAAGGGTACAATCGGCAGACCCTTCTGGGTACAGCCCCAGTGACTATTTCTGAATTGCATTGTAACATTTTTTTTAAATTCTGAAGTTTGTGAGAATGACCTATATTTTAATATTTGTTTAATAGTTTAACTTTCACTTGTGATGTACAAATTATTAATTTCCAACAGAAATACTACTTGCTAACAAGAACAATCTGTATTTCAATATATGTATTTGCAGGTACTCAACAGGCCTATTAATTCTAAAGATCTAAAAATGGCTCTTAAAAACAGAAGCCTGACAACCACTGAAAGTGCACTTAACTGGAAAGGTAAAATTAATATTTTAAAGTATAAGCATTCAGTAAAATAAAACAAATACTGCACATTACAATATTCCTATGTATGCCTCCGTCTAGCAGTTTTTTTTAAATGGAATACACCAACTAACATCAGTTTTGCCTTGTTAACAGAGTTTTGATTTTAGCTTTGAATTTTGGGATTCTGTGTAAGATCGGGACCTAAGCTCTGGCATTGTATACCACCTATTATAAGGACTATTATAAGTTTCTAGTAAAATCTTAACTCTGCCTTAATTTGACCAAAGAAATAATAATGCGTTATGACTTTAAATTAACACAATGCGTTAGCGCAATATATTCCCTAGCCATAACTGTCAGCTTTGCAACTAATGTGTTCTTGGAAAACCTTGCATTCACTAAAATCATATACTAAAATACACATATCCAATGGCAAAAATTGGGTTAGGGGAAAGTGACTCCAAAACCTAGCAACCTACGGCATACAAAATTATTTAAGTAATAAAAACAGTAATACCAGTAGTCAATAATATGATAATGTTAATACCATAATACCATAATACCATAACAAGTTATATCATTGACATCTCCTATGGGTCTTATGAGTCACGAGAATTGCCCAGCAACCGCTTCAACTGAATGTGCTAAACTCCAAAACGATACTTCATGAACCATTTGCTGTATTTTCTGACCCCACAAGGTGGTGCTCTTGGTTTACTTTAGGGACATGCTTTGAGTCCATTTTCGAACAGAGATCGCCATCTAGTGGGGTCAGAAAATATAGCTAAATGGTTCATGAAGAGTCGTTCTGGCTATCATTAGTCGGGAGTAGTGATGGACAAAATGGGCCAACTAGGCTATGGTTTTGCATCAAGTCTATTATCACAATAAGACCACAAACTACAACCACACCGAAACACTCCCTGCAATTGAATTCACACTTGCCATATACATACTCTAACCCAACACAGCAGTAGTTTTCTGTTGCTGTACAACTCTAACCTGACACACAGGCACAGTTTTCTGTTGCATGGCAAGTCCATCATAATTCACAGATCGAAAAATATTCTCTTACCTTCTAACTTTCACTTAGGCTATTTCCATTGACCTTGTGTGAACTCGGCTGTCCTTTAGATCTTTTTCATAACCTTTGCATCATGAATACTGTCTTCACCACTGAACCATTCTTCCATGAGCTAGTTGCTTTCCTACCAAACGCCTAACGTTTCATGCAGGCACAGTTACTTAAGTGAGCATCTGTTATATCATCGTGTGAGTGGCTCACCAGGTTAAGGCTTTGGTGCCTGTGTTTAGAAGGTTACTGGTTTGAGACTAGGTAGAACAGTCACACATCTGTGGGCCTTCAAGCACCGCCGTTAAGCTCCAGGGGTGCTGCATGTTGGCTCTCCCTGTTCTGTGAGACCAAAAGCTATGAAGAGCAAGATGGGGTAGGCAAAGAAATGAATTCCTATGTACTTTATTTTGACAATCTTCTCTGTTACCTTGATGCTATAAAGCACTGTTCTGTTGTGGTTGAACTACTACCCCTGCTGGCGTGAGATGGGACTGCATATCACGTTTGATATGGCACAAACCGGGAAGTCCTGCAGAAGTGCCATTGACGTGATGGCTTCTAATAGTAATATTATAATGCTTTTTAAAGGAACAAGGTAGAAGAGGATTTTCTAGCTCCTGCCCTGGAGGTCAAGGGAAGCATATCCCCAGTGTAATTGAACGATAAGATTGAGCTGAATTTTCTATGATGTAGCCATTATACAAGATGGGTTGTGCCACATCATTCTGTGACCGCAGAATACTTTCTATGCTTCTCATTGTCGGCTGTGGCAGTGGGGCTTGGCCTTGGGCTACAGTAAGCTCTTTGAAGAAACTAGAGGTGGCAGGATGGCAAAATCGAATCCACCCCCGTCTACTGACTGAGGTCAAAGGTCAGCCACCGCTTCAAGTGATGCACATGACACCCGGACCCCACGAGGCCTCAGTCTGACACATAGAGCCAAGGCAAAAATATTGTCAGTGTCACCAGCAAGAGCCAGCACTCCCAGTCAGAGCTGCCCAACATAAATTTTGAAGGTGGACAGTAATTGTATGTGGAGGAAGTTTGTAATTATACTATAATCATCACTTATTTAGTCTATTTTCCCCCCCAGAGTCATTTTACTCTGTCGAGCTATTTCCATCACCTCATGTGAATGGCGAAGGCTCCGTTTCCAGTTTGCAGATGCACGGGCATGCCCCGGACGGCAGGACCATCGCACACGTGCAGACGGAACCACCACGTTTAAGACGGACATCACCTTGGGTGCGGCTTTAGGACCTGGATGGCTGATAATTATGAGGTAGCTGCACGGGGCGAACCTGAAGCAAACGTGATCATAGCGTGGTTTTGGGCTGCAGGGGGAACCCAGAATACCCAGAGGAAACCCCCCCCCCCTGCATTATACAATTACAAACCAGCATCTCCCAGGGCACTGTATGTACGCATGTATGACATGTATACCGCCATTGTACATTCAGTGACACAACATTCTGTAAAATGTTGCTTCTGTGTAGAGGCATTCCACTTAACTTGATAAATTTGCAGCGATCTGTGTTTGTTAAATAAATAGACAGATACAAGTTCATCCGAACCATTTAAAAACTTTCATCCTTGTTCATGACAAGGTGTCACATAGGAAGAGACCAGATGAATTAAAGCAAAGCTTTTTATTGCAAGTATTAGTGAAAGTTACACTTCAAACTGAAGCAAAGCAACACTAACGGCCATTAACCTAAAATGATCAGAAAATAAAAGACATTTTAAAATAAAAGACCTGTTGGTACAACAGAGAACCTTTGCAAAAGTACAGAGAAAAGGTGGGGAGAGCTAGAGACATGCAGCTCCCCCAGGACCCTCTGGGCACGAGGGGCAAACCAGGTCACAGATGCATCCAAACCCCCCACCCCCCATGCTCCTAGGCATCATGGGAAATAGAAACCCCTCGTACCACGTTCCAGCCCTAAAGGCGGGCCGCCAGGTGTGCTTTGGTTCTATGGAGCAGGCGTCTGCAGAACCGCGAACAGCCAGTAGCTGTCAGCCCACAAGTGTGTCCCAGGACGGCTAAAGCCACCACGGCTGGTGGCACAGTACCAACCTGTCCTAGGCTGCTTTTTTATTTTTTTTTTTTAACCCCATCTGCAGACATGGGGTTGGTTCTTTCGGGCGTCACAGTTGCCCCCTACTGGCCAGCATGGGAATGTCCCTTTGGCCAAACAACCTGTACCGCCCAGTCTTGCATTTTGTTGCTGGAATGCCGATGGCAAAATGGTAACTACTATGTGGCGGGGGGGGTATGGCAGGAAAAACTGTTTGGTTTCAGCGAGTCCTGAAGGGAACTCCATGTCTCCCGTTTCAAATCTCCCAGAAAAGAGGAAGTGAGAACCAACAGAGAGACTGGGAAGCTGGACAGGGGCTCAAGACAATACTAGAGTTCATAATACAGGCACAGGTCTCCCTAATATAACTCAGAGCCATTGGACATCATGCATTTCACATCCATGGACTGGAACACGTATGACGTTTAAAAAGGGTTACAACTTCACACATCTGACCTCTAACTAGCTTGGTTAGTGGTTAAGAAAGAATAAAATACCAGTGGGGTTAATAGTTTCTTTTTCTGTACCCAACTGAGGCTTCGAACGTCATAAATAAAAGCGAAACAATAAGAATACATTTAAGGCTGGGGCTTATGTTCCAGTGGAATGGGGCTTATAATAAGAATACATTTACGGCTGGGGCTTATGTTCCAGTGGAATGGGGCTTATAATAAGAATACATTTACGGCTGGGGCTTATGTTCCAGTGGAATGGGGCTTATATACTTCCTCTTTGAGCAGTAAAGGCGGTTGCACATGGAAAACTAGAGTGGACGACACTTGGGAGTGACAGGGTCTGTGGCTGCACTGCCCTTCTCCCCACAGCAGACACACGCACCCACTCCCCAGGACCCCCACACTCCCACCCTGTGCCCGTCTGTCCTCCCCCTGCCTCCCACCCTCCTCCCCTCCTTTCTAAGCCTAGGCCAGTTAACCTACTGCATACATTCGGCAGCTCTGGCTCTGGATACGGGGGTGGGGAGAGAAAAAAAATAAAATTAAAAAAAAAAAAAAGAATATTGGTTCCGCAATATTCAGTCAATGTGATTTGATAAATCCAGAGGCTCTCGAGCCCAAATGCGGCCCCATTTTTGGAGAGCAGAAAGAGTCAGTTCTACATCTGTGAAGATGGGAGGGTGTAGTAGGGAGATGGGGTGCTGTCCTGAAGACAGAGGTGGGGAAACTTGGGGCCTAATAAATCAGAGACCTGCATGGGGAACACCACTGGAGCTGCCCCCGGCCCCCGGCCGTCATCACTGTACTGGGCCTGGTGGCTAGAGGGGCCCTGACCCCTGACCTCCTGACCTTTCACCCTCAGCCGGGAGCCACCGTGCCCCCCCACACTAGGTGCTGCCTTTAGACCCAGAAACTCCAGCTGCACACATACATTCTCAATAAATACCATAAAATATTCTGTAAATATATATAGTTAAAATAAGTTTAAATAGGACAACCAATAAAAAGGCTCATTGTAGACCAAAATTCAAAGTCAGTTGAGTGTTAAGACGAAAAATAATATTTCTTACTGTAAAATAGCTTTATGATTTCATAATCAGGTGCATTACACTGTTACCAAAGCAATATTTACGTTCTCTGATTAATTATTTCAAATAGATGCAGCATACCAAGGTAACTGAGGTGCTGTGTTTCGAGATTTCTATGGTATCACTTCTTGGACCGACGGGCACTCACATGACATGATTTGGCCAATGAGACACTAGCCAAAGGAGCTACTTGCTGGCAGGGGGTGGGTACCCCTCAGACCTGACGCCTGGGGTAAACACTTCGGGGTACTAAGCAGAGAGAACGGAGACGAGCCGTCATAAGGCCTTTGCACAGTAGGAACGACTCGGGTTGGTGCAGCAAAGCCAGCCACCGCATCACCCCCCAAACCCCAGGTAAACGGGGGCAAACATATGATGATTCAGCAAATAAAGGCCTCCTTTGGATCACGCCGAAGGAGGCGGCAGTACCGCTCAGTGGCGCTCCCTCAGGTCCACACCGAGCCTCGTGACGCTAGGCTCGGCACCCCAGGGCCAGGCAGTGTCAGGTGAGTGTCCGCCCCCCCCCCTTCTTGTCATTTGGTCCTGACTCCTATAAACTGCTGTGAAAGAGCTTAACCATACCATCATGGCGTTTCGCTAACCATTTGCACATACGTACGGATATTTATTTACGCGACGCATTTAAATCCTGCATCTCAGCCTGGCGACAGTTAGAAAATAAGACTTCTTTGTTTCGTTTTTGTTGTGTTTCAGCACCAGCATCAGGAAAGGCACTTTCTGTGGACTTTGCTCATCCACCCCCCCCCCCCGCCCCCAAAAAACAACCGAAATATTTATCTGGGCTAAGGGACTATCAAGCGGGTCTGTCCTGGGTGCCGAAGTACCGGCGTGTCTAGCAGTGAGGTACGGGCTGACAACGGGGTGCCGGCCCAGTGTGCAAGGACCTACACGGCTTGGCCACCAACTGACAACATCATCTGCAGCTTAACCGTTGCAAAATGCTGGCAACACTTCAGTGACCTTGGGTCAAAGCCACCTCACATCACACCACAGTTCAGTGTTCCCAAGTTCAAACCCATATATGTCCTCCTACATGGCCCTGACCATCCTGGCCAGCATCCTGGACCACACGCGTCCTACGCGATCCCGGCTAGCATCCCGGACCACACGCGTCCTACGCGATCCCGGCCAGCATCCCGG
>JAODKN010000134.1:12035388-12046179 GCA_026774425.1 Petrocephalus zakoni | reverse complement strand
AGGCAGGGCAGTGCTCAGTTCAGCAATACAGATCTCATAAGGCAGCGCCCTACACTAGGCACCCCCCCAGGTGGGGAGCCCCCTGGCACCGTCCCCGATCACGGGGCGAGGCAGGAGACCAAGGTGCACCGAGAGATGGGGGCAGCTTCCCAAAGCCAGAGACTGTCACCTTAGCGGGGGGCGGGGATGCCGGGGCGGAGCTGCGGGGTAAGGCCGGGCAGGGGCGTGCGTGTGGGCGTGTGAGCAGCTGGTCCGGGGGGGGGTGCATGGGGCACCCCCTCTGCCTGCCTGCCTCAGGTTCCCACGACCCCCCCTCCCTCCCTCCCCGATCCAAAGCACTGTCGTTAATCTAACCCCCGCAACGAGCCCCCCCAAGAAGCTGGGGGGCTGCCGATGGCCGAGCCAAGGGGTGTAATCGGCGCGCCGAGGTCCGGGAGCCGGAGCCCCGACACCACCCCGGGCCCCCGCCGCCCCACACACCCATGCGGCCGCACCGCAGACTCACCTGCGCCAGACGGACCCGGCTCCATCCCATCCACTCAGAACGGCCGGGACTCTCCGGGCGCTCGGCGTGCAGGCGTCTCCGTCTCCGCTACACCCCCCGCCCCCTGTGCCTCCCGGAGCCCCCAGCCCCGCGGCCCTTCTCCCCGGCCGATCCCAGCGAGTCCCCGTCCCCGGGCGGCCTCGGATGCTGGCGTCCCTCCGTGAGCTCCCCGTCGCCTTCAGGGCCCCCTCGGCGGCCCGGGAGATCCGAGTGGCCGTGTAACTGTCCCGGAGCTCGGCGCTGCTGTGCTCCTGCTATCCGCTCAGCCAGCACTTTCCAGCGGAACAAAGAGGGACAAAAAGCCCAGTTCTGAGGCGCCTCGGCACGAGCGGAGCTTTTCTGTGGGCGCCCCCGTGCGGCAGGCGGGACCGCGGCAGGCGGGGGCGCGCACGGCGGGAGCGCGCACGGCGCCGGCTGCTCCCCCGTACGCGACTGTTTCACTGAGATTATCATTAACACATCATCGGTCTCTTGTAATTACACTCCATTCAAAACGTGGCACACTCCACTGGAGCACGACTTTATGCAGCCGTGTTCTGTTATTTAGAAAGAGTGATAAATGTTCAGTGGAAGGATAAAACAAACAGAGAATAAAGGAAACATTAATTAGTCGCGATTGTTTTATTATTTATTTATTTATTTCCGTCGGCAGCTCCTGTTTCTGCTGCCATCCAGTGGTTCAATCTATATTTTCGAAGATTTTTTTGCAGACCCGATGTATATAATTGCAATAATTTTACGATCAATATCACGATAATAATAATAATAGTAATAATAATAATAATTGTATGTATTTTTATACAGGGAAACTAAAATTGTATCTTTAACACATAGGAAGAAAAATGTTTTGTGTTACTGATTTTTATACTGGAGTGATCCAGCACAACTGGAACCTCACTGTCGGCGCAGTTTCATACTCGCACCCGATCCGATTTCTCAGAAAACAATAATTTTTTGAATTTTTGATGAAATTCATTTCAATATAGGGTATGCGTACTTTACCATACACTTCAGGTAACCAAAAACAGTAGATTTTTCTTAACGGGAAATTAATTGCTTTGTTTTAAGCTGATGGAGAATCACACTCTATAGCATTTATGTTCAGACTTGGATCTAAATTATTCAAGTTTTTCCCTCATATAAAATGCTACAGAAAATAAATGGGGATTTCAGAAGGCTTTTTGGTTGTATGGCAGGTGCGCCCGACACAACTACTGAGGCCCAGAGTATGTGGCTTGTGGATCCGGGTGTAAATAATACAAGCCATCCTTCATAGACCAATGGAGAGAAAGGGTGGGTGACTTCCAAATATAGAATCCATGTGCTTGTCCAAGTATCTAGTCATGCCAACATGCTGATAGTTCAGCTTGTACTCCTGCTGCCATTGAAGACCTGGCCATCGTTCTGGGCCACCATCCACCTGGTCCTGCAGGTACACAGGAATTAGTGCCCATTGGGGGTGAGCACACACAGAAGCAGAATGCCACATTTTCCATTAGAAATTTTACTTTGGGATTTGCAGTCTCCTTGTGGCACATTAATTGCCCTGGTGTGTATGAATATGCGAGACATTTAGAGATATGTTACCCATCTCCAGAGTTTACATTTAAATAACTCAAAAGACTGCATGTTTCTGTTCTCTTTAATTCTTCCATGCGTGTTTTGGTTGCTGCCTAAGAGAAAAGCTATTCTACCATAAAAGCCATTAGCTTTGTCTGGTGCTAGTTACCTGCATTGTCAGTTTTTGGTCACAGCGCTTTTTTTTCCTTTTTTATGGAATCCGGTGGCTGCGTGTGGCTCAGCGGGCTAAGCCTCTGTGCCTGTGATCGGAAGGTCGTTTTGACAGAATAGTCATGTCTGTGGGCCCTTGAGCAAGGCCCTTAACCCCCCAGCTCCATGGGCACCCCTGCAAGTGGCTGCCCTTCACGGCCAAGCTTGCTCTCACCTACAGTAAATATGTCTGTGTGCTTTTGTGAACAAGATGGGGTGGGAAAAATGAGAATTTCCCTACGAGGGATCAACAAAGTGTTGTTATTATTATTATCTGTTAAGATTTCAAGCGGTGCTGTTTTTTTCAGTATACTGAAATTAATCTGGTAATTACACACCTATCATGGCCACAGGGGTTGGCCCAGGTGGTCCTGGGCCCACCCATTCTACATTCACACTGAGCGATACAGTACAACGGAACGTCTCACAAAAATGTGTGTGCGTGGTCAGATCAATCGCGGGAAAAAAATGCATCTCAAAGGCAAACAGATTTTTGATTTCTTTGTTCATTTGGTCTTAGTAATGCTCTGGGTCCTTTAAAAACTGTTTTAAAGTTTTTAAACTGTGTTGAGCCTGTTGTGTGATTTTGTCACAAGTTATGGGTCTGGCGCACCCGACTTTCTGCCGGCCCACCCACTGTACAATTTCTCGCTCCGATATTGCCACACATAAATATTTAAAAAAGTCAAGTAAATTAATTACGTAAATATTGGTGTGTGATAGTAAACTGATTGTGGCATAACCTTAAAAGTAAAAATGACTTAATTGACTTGGGTCAGCAACTGTATTCTTCAAAACCTAGTACCTTATATATCGATAAAACGCAGTCCTGGAAATGTTCATATAAGGGAAATCCTTAAAAAAAAAAGCGGTGGCGAGCACATTAAACGTCAGATGCAAAGGGTGTCGCTCCGGTTATGACGTAACCAATGGGACGCGGAAGAAGACGTCATCTTTAAACATAAGCCGCAGCTCATTTGTTACTAGCGGCTTGCACTTGAATTCACATCTGTGGATTAACCGTGAGTTGTGAATTTTTTTTTTTTTAGAAGTCTCTTGTGAAGTAAACCTTTTCTGTTCGGTTGAAATATGTTTTATTTTGTTGTTCATTTTTTTCTTATTTTAAGGTTACAGTAGTGTCGTGGCTCACTTGAGTTGGATTGAGTGTTTTCCTCTAAATCAGTGTTGGGTTCGAGCTAAACATTTTAATTTGTGCTCTTCTCGTAGAGTGATGTTTTTAACTTGATACTGATATACTGCAGTCATAACGAGGCAGGCGTGTGCATTTGTGATACTGTGTGTGCCACTGTAAGAGAAACCATGTTTAGCATTTAGTGGACGTTGCCCACTCGGAATGATAATTAAAATAAAAACGGCAGTGTGAGGCGCACGAGGTTTGGTGTAGTTATGGGAGGGCAATCTTTGAGCAGAACTGGCACCAGGCAGATCGCCATTCTCAGTATCCTACCAGTCATGTTTCCTTTGGACACAATTTCAGAACTGGTTGCAACACGTTTGAATGCTTTATCACCCTTAGTTTTAATGCTCTACTTAGAAAATGGTTCTTGCAAGGACTTCAACATCAACATTTTTTTCCCCAACAGGGACTTCCCGAAGCACAAAATGTCATGGATCCGTGAGGGAGAGCTGAGCTTCATTGAAAAGCTCACGGCAAATATACTGAAGGTCAGTTCTTCAGGCATGAATCTGTCCTGCTGTCTTGCACTTTGTGGTGTTTTTTTCTGTTAGATTTTTTTGTTTGTTAGAGCTGTTTGTCCATAGTGGATAATCAGTTCCATTAGGTTTCTGCCTTGTATTGGTATTCCACTCAAACAAGCTGGTAATCTTTTTAAAATGTTTTCAAAAATGTTTTAAAATGTTTCCAAAGTTTTTTCATTTGGAAGGGTCAAAGTCTGCCCTCAGTCTCCATAATCAGAGATAAGACAATAATGTCTTTATCACCTGTTCATCCTGCAAGGCCTGGATCTCTGGGATTCATTTTTGGGGCAGTGTGTGACTCAGTGGACTTGACAAAGTTGCTGGTTTGAAACCCATCCTCAGCAGAATAGCCACATGTCGACTGGGCGCTCAGCTCCCCCAAAATGCTATGATAAATGGCTGACCCTTCACTCTCACACACGCATACATGGACCTGCACTCATATTGAGGAAATGGCAAAATGGCAGCATCAGTAATTCACCATTTCTACTCTTGTAGGCTGGTCCTATGCCTAAGCATGTCGCTTTCATCATGGATGGTAACCGGCGTTACGCCCGCAAGTGCCATGTGGAGCGTCAGGAAGGACACACACAGGGTTTCGACAAGCTGGCTGAGGTGAGGTGCTGTCATGCGTAACCTGGAGTCATTTGGCTGTTTCTAAATGGATGGTATGAGAGAAGGGTTGGGAATTCCTGCTCTGCTCCTAATATCCACCCTATTGGTCATTTAACTTTTAATTGGAGGTTAATTTATTCCCTGCACACTTCTAAGCTCACAAGGTGATGTATTCAGCAAGAAGTGGAGAAATGGCCAAAACCAAAAGTCTACTGCCCATCTGCTGACCAGACTTATCTACCCCTGGCTTATAGTCCTAGGCTCTGTCCTGCCTCCTGTAGTTGCATTTTTTGAGTATTTAAACAAATGCATCCGATCGCATTGCTCTAAACTCTGCAGACCCTGCGCTGGTGTTTAAACCTGGACATCCGGGAGGTGACGGTGTATGCCTTCAGTATTGAGAATTTCAAGCGTTCCAAAGAAGAGGTGGATGGCCTGATGGAACTGGCCAAGCAGAAGTTTAAGAAGCTCTTGGAGGAACAGTGAGTATTGGGGGACAGTGGATTAGAAAGATCTGACTCAGAATCTATTTGAAGACAATGGTCAATTGTTGTTTATAACTATTTCTACCCATATATAACCGGGGGCAGTGGTGGCGTAATGGTTAGGGACGTGACTGTATAATCGAAAGGTTGCCGGTTTCAGTCCTCGACCTGCAAGTACCACTGAGGCACCCTGAGCAAGGTACCGCCCCCAAGCACTGCTCCCTAAGTGCTGAAATGGCTGCCCACTCCTGTGTCACGATGTCACATGGGTTAAATGGAGAGGACATATTTCGTTGTGTGCTGTGGTGTGTCAACAATGACAATCACCTCTCGCCTAAATGCAAATCCTGAATTACTGCTGTCATTGTTTTCATAGGTGCACATGTAACTTATTATTGGCATGTGAATTTTGATGGACTACATGGAGTAGGCCTATGTACAAGCACAGTAGAATTTGTTCAGAGTTAGAATTTAGGCACTGCGGGGCAGTGCCTGTTGTCTGTGTGTACGGTGTGTGAGGTGTTTGTCAAGAGGCAGACTGCCCCACTCCATAAAAGCAAGGTATCACATGTGATGCCGTCTCCCATGTCCCAGCGAGAATCTGGAGAAGCATGGTGTGTGCATTCGAGTGCTGGGAGACCTGAGTATGCTGCCAGTGGACCTGCAGCAGCTCATCGCCCAGGCTGTGGTGGCCACCAGGACGCACAGCAGGTAGGCACCACTACGGCATTGTGGGAATGGGCTGGGGATTTCCTCCACTGTGGCTCTAACTCCTATTTATATTTATCTGGTACTGTGTAAACTGTACAGTCAAAGGAAATGATCCATTTGAAAACCTTTCCTAAAGCCACCTTTGTATTTGCAGCAACCGTCCACTGTACCGAAGTATTTTTCTTTATTTTGTTTGAGGCAACCACTAGCATGACATGTTTGGCTAATTAGTGCTTCATTGAGATCTTTAGTTAAAGTAACCGATTAATTGAGCTGGTGGTGAAATTTAAGGAATGCGTGGAATGCCCCTGAAGAGAGATTTGGGAGCTGAAGTGGTGTTCATCTTATAATGTAAAAAATGCTTCAAGACCAGTGTCCACCGTGGTTAGGATGTCACACCCTGATCAGATGACAAGTACGAGAACAATAATCTCTGATGGCCCAACTCCACAGCTGTGGTCGGGTTGGTTACTTTGTAGAGTAACCTCTATCTGGTTGGCTTTTCCATGGCCTTCATTTAGAAATCTAAGCCAAATTTAAGCCATTTCCCTCAGGGTCTTGACGTTGACCGTCTCCATTAATGCCGTGTCCCGTCTTATATTTAATTTTTTCCCCCTCCTTTTCTTCCTGAGCAGGTGCTTCCTGAATGTCTGCTTCGCCTATACCTCCAGACATGAGATTACAAACGCAGTGAAGGAGATGGCCTGGGGTGTGGAGCAGGGCTTGATCAAATCCAGGTATTCTTCAGTAGTCTTTCTATGTAGGGTGTGGGGGCTTGCAGTACAGGAATACGTTAAAGATGTTGAACCTGTGTGTGCGAGAGAGAGTGAGAGAGTGCACTTGTGTGTCTGCATATACAGGTAACGTTCTCATGAATTTTTTGGATGGGTAATGGAATACTCTGGAAACACAATTATAACATTTAAACATACTTTAATCGTTTTATACACGCACGGAAATGTTATTTTAAGTTGGATATTCGATGCATACAAGATAATGGAAAGATAAAAGGAAAGATTACTAAAGCATGTCGCTCCGTAGGCATGCGCTGGAGCTGACATTTGTATTGCGCAATAGTTTTCTTTTTTTATTTTGGTTAGTGTAAATATTGCATAGTATTTATTTATTTTTTAATTTTATACTGATATTGAATTTTTCCGTTCACTTGAGTGGGCGGGTTGCTTCAAGGCCTGATTCAAGTGATTTTACTGTATTTAGTATTATAAATAAAGGCTACTGACTCTGACTGAATCTTTAAGTAGTCAAAGAATCTTCATGTTAACAGAAGACATTACACAGTGACATGCAGGGTCACAGCTATGCAGATTTTATATTAGTAGATAATAAATGGTAGCTAGCAGGGTGTGGCTGACTTCCTGAGTAATATCTCCTCTGCCCAGTGACGTCTCAGAGTCTCTGCTAAGCAAGTGCTTGTATAGCAGTGGTTCCCCCGACCCTGACTTGCTTATCCGTACTTCGGGGGAGGTACGCCTCAGCGATTTCCTGCTTTGGCAGGTGCGTGTCACTGCTTCCTCTGTCCCCTGCCGTCTTACCCTACTTTTTTGGCCCATGTGACATGCTTACATATTTCACCATTTAGTCAAAGTTGATGACGCTCTTGTCCATCCCGTAGACGTCCTACTCTTGCCTGGTGTTCCAGTCTGTCTTATGGCCTGAGTATTCCTTCTGGAACCTCTGTGAGGCCATCTTGCAGTACCAGCTCAACTACTGGCCCCTTCAGGTAGGGTCTCCTGCTATTATACAGGCAGTCATTCCTATTTATGGTGACATTTAGGACATAGTTTGTCAACCTGATCTCAAACTAATCTCACTTCTAAGATTGCATTGAATAAGGTCACAGTCTTATAAAGGTAATCGGTCATTCCATTCTCATTGTCTGGGTAGAAACTTCAGTCATTTTAACATTACTGGAACATGTATAATAAGAGGCAGGTGTGTATACTCATACTCACGCATATAGTATAATCTTGTTGTTTTTTATGCTAAATGTCTGAGTACAATGTGTGTCTAAGATTTTGAAACCTAAGGTGGAAAACAAAGGCAAACAGGGTTACTGTGGGTGAGCAATGTTGCTTATGACTCATCAAGCTTGAGCTTTGAGGGGAGATGCGCGTAGATGCGGGCTGCACTTCGTTACTGTGTGTAAGTTGGCTATTGTGCTGAGAAGGCAAAAATCTACCCAGATGAAGGTCTGAATGTTTAAATTTAAAAAGTTTAATTCTGGGCTAAACCAATGCTGGTGGTTTACTGAGTCAGGTATGGTGCGCAGGACATGTTTGAGCAGCGACACTTTACTGAATCTACACTGGCCTGGTACCTAAACTCCACTTCAACTGCTTTGACCTGAGCTTGCAGGGTGGCGGCTGTCGGTAAACCACACTTGTGAAATGTGTTGCAGAAAGCACGGGACCAGCACCACGAGGAGCAAGCCCGGCAGCAGCTGGAGACCGACTGCAGCTGTGTGGCAGAACTCCTGCAGCAACACGGGAGTGCAAAGCCGACAGAGGCCCATGCCAGACAGGACCTTCTGCTGAGCTATGCAGTAGACCGGGACCAGAGGATACAAGGATTCCTCCATGCACTTCAGCATAAGAGGGACACTTTTTTCACAGACTTAACCAGCCAGGCTGTTCTTGCATAGTCCAGAAGATATGAAGAATAAGTCCTTTCTCAAGTGCTTGCAGGCTATGGGCAATTGGCAGTTATTTTGTATTTTATCAATAAGTACTGTACCAGGTGACTCAACTGTGGTTTTACCCCTATGGGGAATTGTATTAACAAAGTTGGATTTACAGGAACTCTGTCAATATCCCTACAACATTTATACAAACACAGCCACATTTGAGACTGGTTCCCAAGTGCTGGAAACGCTAATCTCTGGCAAATACTGCCCTTTGTGGAAATTCTGTATTATACACCGCGGGCTGTGCATTGTCATAATGGTCACAATATGAGATGCTTTTGTGGGATGACGTAACCGTTTTGGGCTTCTAAAATTTGTTAGTTCTCAACTGTAGATATGACTGATGATATTCAAGAGCAGAATTAAAGCTTGGATTTGTGTTTGAGCTGTGGATGAAACTGTTACATTGTGCAGCTGTCAAACTAGATCTTAATCGGACTACTTGTTTAAAATGCATTTTGTGGTTGACCGAACGTTTAATGTGATGAATTGCTTGTTTTTTCTGCCATAATTGACAGTGTAATTGTAAGATCTTTATTTGGGGTATTTTTCATCCACCCCTGGGATATAATTCAGTTTTCTTGTAATAAACTGAAATCAAATAATATGGGGAAAAAACCTAGTATATGCACTTATTATTTCACGCATACACAATCAAAATCTATAACTTCATCCTCGTTTTTCTGAACCATTATATAAATTGTCCTTAAATATCCTGTGATCCAATGCAATGATTTTTAATATATTTTAAAAAATCTTAGCGTTCCTCCGCAACTTGACGAACTAGATAAAACATTTTTGATTAGATTAGGAAATACTTCTCGCATTCAAGTTAGTTTAGAGTTTACAAATGAAAACGTTTGCACGAATTCACCGGTCTTCGCCATCTCCGGCACGAAAGGCGCGGTGTCGCTGTCCCTTTAAGAAGTACGCGACTCCGCCGCGCGCGTCATGCCGTTCGTGACCAATGGCTGTGCGCAGAATGTGAAATCTGGTTCGAACCGGTTTCCATCTTATATTTCTATATAAAAACTTTATAAAACATACAGCCGTTATTATTTTACATTTAGCCACCATCGGCTGGTGCAGCGAAACTCTGTAGCGGCGATAGAGCCTACTCCCCTTCGCTGAATTTCCACCTTACTTCAGACGGTCACCATGCCTAAGAGAAAGGTAGGGAAGCGGTTTGTAACTTAATGCACTTTTATATCCTGCGAAGCAGCTGGCTGTAGTTATTTCGGACATAATTTAAATAGCAGTCCTCCTCGCGCACCTCCTCGGGACCCTTCCCTTTGCGGCGCCGTGAAAAGCGGCATTTCTGCCATTTTGCGGCGGCATTTGCGATTCGGCGTAGAAATGCCGTTTTTTTCGGGAGACTGCTCGGCGATGTCGCTGTGCGGGTGTCCCTGCGCGATCCGCGGCCGAGCCGTCGCCTGCACCTCGGCGTTGGCGGGCTCCGGGGAGCCGGGCGACAGGAGTGCGGCTAGCAGGCTAACCGCTGTCCCTACGCGAGCGATGGCGCCGGCGCCAATTTGTCCCAGCAGTCATTTTTCGGCCGAAATGACCCTCACCGGTGACCGTGCATGCAATTAAAATGATTTTTTCTGGGTATTAGTGTCGTGCAGACGACGTAACCAGCAATGAGGCATTTTTAATTGGTCGAATTTGGGGTGCATTTGCGTTGCCGTATAAAACGAGGCGGCCGCTGCTTGTTTCGTATATATATATATATGATTCTGTGGCACAAATTGGAGTTTGTTCTGTATGTTGGGCAACTTTTTTTAAAAAAAGTGGCAGACGGTGCCCGCCTCGGTCTTTGGCGGCCACTTCCCCCCAGACGTTGCGCTGCCATCTTTGTTATTGTTGTGTTCGTTAGCTTGTCATGTCCGCCCCGCTCCCTGCCGCCTCCTCACTATTTAGCGAGAATGCTGCTCGCGCGGGCGCCGAGCCTTTCGCGAAATGGAGCGTCGCCTCTAAATCGGTGGCTAATAAATGATGACGAGCCAGACGAAAATAAAATAAAAGCAAATGTGACGTGGAAAAATAAAAGCACTTGTTTTTGTTTTTTTTATTGTGTTTGGTGGGGGGTCATTTGTCAGGTAGCCAGATAAATATCGCCGGGGCCGTTTGGACTCGGACGTCTTTGTCGCCTTTAAAAGTGGGTGGTTTCCTCGCATGACCTTCCCGGGCAGCTGGATGCTAATATCGGCGATGGGGAAGGACGGGACGCGGTGTGCGGCCGC
>JAODKN010000134.1:12004440-12015122 GCA_026774425.1 Petrocephalus zakoni | reverse complement strand
GGTTCTGTACGCTTCCTGAAGCCCATTGTGTGGGTGTCCAGATATTTGCCAGTGTGAAATCTTGTGCTTTTTGTGTCCTAATGGGTAATACTTTACTTCACGAGGCAACAATATTTTTTAAAACTCAGTTACTACTGATATCCATGAATAAATATTTGCTACTTGAGACAAAAGATGAGGAACAAACACAACATCAGTATTTTACTTGTTATTGGTTACTTGTTCCTTCAGTAGTTCACTAAGATTTACAGAAGTAACAGTAAGAAATAAAGTAACTGCTTGGGATCAAACCCTCACGAATCATTGATGATGAATTAACATGGCATCAAAGATTTAGATGTGGTTAAATGATACATAAATAATGGCATAATACTATATTATTTGTGCCCCATCAAGTAAAGTGTTACCATCACCATGATATGTTTGTTACGTTTACTGGAGAATTCTATAAAGAAAGGTTAATTACTACCATGTGTGATGAAGCCATGGCATTAAATGCAGGGGAATGTGGTGATCAGGGGTCTTAAATGCAAATTACCTGGGCACCAGTGGCTAGGAGGCCATGTCACTGCAAGATCTACCTGCAGTCAACCATGTTAAACTACTCAGGTAATAAAGGACTTCAGACCGTCTGCCAAACCTGCACCCTTACCAGTTACAGAAGGTTAAGGACTGTCTCATGTACGTGCAAAAGTCGTCATAAAATGGCAGATTACCATTTTATTGAAATACTTGAGAGTGTAGCTGAGAGGTACTGAGAGATTCTTGAGAGGGTAACAGAGAGTGTACAATGTAACATCTATATTCTGCTAATCTGTTAGAAAACCAGTATATGGAGATCACTTAAATGGAAATTTACAAATTAGAAAAAAGTTTGACCTGCAGGCCAGATTTAATAATTAATTAAAAGAAAATGTACGAGCCATATGAAACCACCTCGCAGGCTGGATCTGGCCCGTGGGCTGGTAGTCTGAGACATTCCAGTGTAGCCTAATATGTTCTGCACATCATGTTCATGTTCCCTTCAATGCAAAACAGGGATCTAGCTGAAGGTGATGATAAGATGGCTGCTTTGGTGCCATCTTGTGGTCACCTGCTGTACTGACACAAAAATTAGGTCTCTCACATTTTAATTTCATTGGTCCAGATTCAGATTCAATTCTTTAATTGTCATCATTGTACATGTGCAAAGTAAAATGGTTACTTAATATATGGCGGTGCAGTTTGCTGGGGCCTGTGCTTAGTGTGAGTGTTTTACAGCCAGGTTCAGCCTGGTTACCACACTGGGGTAAAACCTGTTCTTTGTTAGTTTGTTAGTGTGGGATTTGACTGCTCTGCACTGTCTACCGGATGGCAGCAGTCGGAACAAATGGTGTCCAGAGTGTGATGCGTCATTGAGGAAAGTCATGGTTCTGCAAAGACAGTAAGAGTTATAGATGTCTTGCAGGAAAGGTAGCAGAGTGCGAGTAACCATTGATACATGTGAATAATATCCTTTACAGAGAAGGCTTCACAGACACGCTGTCATCATACTGACGACAAATCCAGGTAGGGGGGTAGTCAGCACAGCCTTGTGTGGAGGTCTGATCCCTGATGTAAGAGAGGTAGCAGTATTAAACCTGTAACCTTAACAAGCAGTCAGTGATGGGGATGGTGATGGGGGGGGGCTTAGTCGGTCAGCATGCTGTGTCTGTGAGAGGATGCTTGTCGGGTCTAATCCCAGCGTCGGCAGAGAGATTCCTCCCCTGGGCTCCCAAAGGAGGCCCTGCATTCTCAGAAATACACCAGTGGCCAAAAATGGGGAGACGCTTCCAATTTTTAGAAACGGCAGAACTTTATTTAACTGTTTCTCAGTTAATTAGTTCGTCGTCCAAAGTATGACATTTGTAACATTCTTTGATTGCTTATAAACATTACAGCCAGTATTTGTGTAGTAAGTTTTGATAATAAGAGAAACAGTAAAGAATGTAATATACAACATTAACCCATTCCAAAAACTTCACATGTATAATTGGGTGCACATTTTGCATGCCACACAACATACATATGACACGCCTTCCACAGTATACAGGTAAAGTAAAGCTTTGGGGGAGTTTGCCAGTTCACAGCTTGTGTCTGCTAGCGGCTCCGATGGGGACCTGCGATTGGCCGACGGCTCCCTGACAACTGCTGCGAGGGAGGAGAGCTGGCCTCTATTTTGAGATCTGAACTGCAGCATTGGGGCTTCCTGAATAATGCAGGCCACTCTTCCAAGAAGACTGAAAGCTGACCCCCACCCAGCAATGTGCGTTCATGGCTCAGGGATGAACTTGGACCTGCTGGTTTTGTAGTAGTGAACTTTACAAGAAAACAATCCTCTTCCCAAATGGGAGGTTCCTTGTCTGACTAGGCAGTGTGAAATGAATTAAAGCTGCTGGTCACTAAATAGTGTCCAGCTGGTCTCCCGATAGCATTCATGTCAGAATGAATCAGCTGTAGCTGTATTACTACATGTTAGGGTGCCACATCTCTGTGGATTTATGGGGCAGCCAGTGTTGCATCTTCTGATAATAATACAGATGATCATAGTTGCCGTGGTAACATAAACCAGGCTCTTTGGATGAGTGAAGCCCAGCACAGCCACTTCTAAAGCACATCCTGAGACATACTTCGAAAATATCACCCAGGGAAGTAAGCTCACAGCTGGCTGCTGTCAGGGTGACTGGGCTCTGCCAGGGGGACAGCATACTCTGTCACAATTTCAAGGTTGTGGCGTGGAAATATTTGCAATTTGAGGAACAGCCAGTGGTCTCTGGAGGGTTTAGTGACCTGTAATGTCAGTCAGAGATCGTTGTGACAGCCTGTATCTCGTGTTGTGTTTGTAATTGGGGGTGGTGCCTGGCTCGGTGGGTTAAGCTTCTGTTCCTGTGTGTCGACGGTTGCTGGCTCAAGCCTGGCTTCAGCACTTCTGTGGGCCCTTCAGCAAGGCCCTTGACACGTCCTCCAGCTCCCTGGGCGCTGCAGGTGGTGGCTTGGACTTCATGGGCACACTTGTGGTCACAGAGAGCAAGTTTGGGGGGCTGAAGAGAGAATCTCCCCACAGGCATCAGTAAAAGAATCTGTTGTTATTGTTATTAGTTGCTCCCACTGAAGGTTGTCATTGTTCAGCCAGGACCCCGCCGTCTCAGCTTGGCTTACTGTGCTAACGAAGGACTGCCAAGTACATAGTGCTTGCATGTAAGCATGTCTGTATAAATTAAGCTTTTTGTTCTGATCTCGAGGTTATTTATTTATGTAGTTGTTCAATGGACAGCTCATTGGCTTGTTGAGTGTTGCACTGTGATATTTACTACGTGTCGTACTCCTGTGATGCAGAGTAATGCTGTAATATTTCACACAGCAGACTCACTAAGTGCTTTTGGTGCTTTTAATGTGATTATTGCCTCATCAGCCTTGTGAGTCACTTTGGATAGAACCAATAAATTCATGCCGATGTATAGCACTGTATAAAAGTCTTATGCAGTCAAAGAAAATATTTAAGGCTATTTACCTCAGCCATTACATATATTTGTAAAACCTCACCAGCTGCATGCTTAATTAACTTAATTAGTTGAATAACTCGATCAGGTATTGATTAGCCAAACGACATGCTGTATTGGATTGTTGCTGCAAATACAGGGGTGACATTAAGAGAGGTTTATAGATATAAAATGAAAAGAAAATAGACTTTTGTACAATAAATGTAGATATTAAAGACAGAAAGAAAAGTAAAAAACATAACTATCTATCTACCTAATCCTGCTGAACCATTCTGTCTTCAAAGGGAAAAAGCAGACTGACATTGTTACACTCATCAATCTTTTATCATGTCCGAACACATATCAAGCTTTGCCTGGTTGCTAGGAGATGGTAATGAATATACCATGTTGTTATTGGCTGTTACTGTAAATGACATTATATTTGCACCAATAGCAACCATGAGAAGTTGCGGGAGGGTGTCTTAGGGCAATGGAGCAGAAATAATGACTGTGATGTATTCCTGAGTGTTCATGTGTAGGAAAACGTGTAACAGTAAAAGTTAACATGACTCAGAAAACACCACCCTGAATTGAATGGATGTAAGTGTTTATGTTACCTTCCACGTGGCAGGATATACGAGTGGACGGCTAACAGTCTGGTTTGAGTGACGTCTCCTGGTGAGAACTTTCTGACAACCCATCTTACATGGCCAGCAGATTGGCAGGCAGCACTGAGGCGCGGTGGTCTACAGCAATCAGTTTAGTATTTGGAAATGTCATGATTGAAATTTCCTTCCAGCATCCGAATCTCTCAAAGTTCGCATGGTTCTTTAACCCTTGGCAAACTGCAGGCATTCCCAGCCTCAGCATGAGGGTGGCCAGTCTGTGGGGTCACTGTGCCCATTCCACAGCTAGAGTTACACATTCCATATTCATGTCAAAGTCACAATGGCTGCCGTGTATTGAAAAGAGGACTCCTAAAAGTTTAATGAGAAAACCCACACCTGTCTCCAGGTAACCGAGCTGTGGTGGGCGTGTCCTCATCTGTCGTTAGTCCCGACATTGGACGGGGGCACTGTCCGTGTTGGGTTCGGACACGACGCCCAGCTGGGACACCATGAGACTGCTCTGACAAGCTCTGGACTTATCCTTAGTTTGGGTTTTATTGTATCGTCATATATGATATATACGTATACATGTGAAGTAGAGCTTTACGTGACTCTGTAGGTCCATGACTACAGTCCCTTAAGGAATCATTTAACGGTGATAAAGACCCTGTGAAACGCAGGCCCTTTTGACGTGTCTTGATCCCGGGGAATGAACATGAATCCACTTTGGAAAACGTACAAGAACAAGGTTATGAAGACCATCAACCCTGAACTGTCAGAAGATGCTGTGGAAGAGGTAGAGGCTGAAGGCTGCTGGTGCTTCCTTGGTCTTCCTCTGTCCTTGTCTGGGGCTCTGCTCTCTTACCCTTTCTTCTTACAGCCCTGTAGCCAAACTGACATCTGGCTGATTCTGAAGCTGGGAAGGCGATGGGGGGTGTATCGGGGCTGGCTGGAGGCTTTTGCAGTTCACGTTCCCTTTGGAGGTGAACCGGTTCATAGTATCTCTTGCTGAATGCGCTATATGTAAATGGTTGGTTGGGAACTAGGAATCTAGGAATGCTGTGGTGTGTTGAACGATCCATAAACACTTGACCAGTTTTTGATTACATCCTTTGACTCCAAACCAATTCGAGACAAACTTTTCAAGCTTAACTGACTTGACGTGTCATCATTAGCAGAATGCTAGCCTCAATTGTGTTGTCTTTTGGATGTTTGTTAAGTTATCTTGAATCAAAATTTGTCTACAATAGATTTCCTCACAGCCTGCAAATGCTGGTAAGACATTGCCGACAGATGTTTAAAGGTTGCTTACCAGAAACTAGGTGGTTGACTAAGCTGTAAATTGATTAAAGCCTTGAAATCAAAATATTTGTTTGGCAACTATAGCCTTCAATGGTATAGCTAGTATGTCTAGAACCTAACTTCATTTGATCCCTAAAGCTGAGGTGACCTTCTTCAATTCTTCTGTGGAACTAGAGGTAACCGTAGACCAGAAGCGGAACGTAGGATAGAGTAACATTACAGTGACTGTCAGATGATATGCTAGACTGGCCAGGCCTCCTCTGAAACCAGTCACCAAATATGTTCCACTATGGTCTATTGTACTACTTTCAAGTTGACTAATCTTTCGCCAAAGTCATTTCTGCACTGCTGGTGGGAGAGCTGACATCTGCCCAGAGGTCAGACCCAAGAGATCCCCCAGAAGCTCTTTTAGTATGACACCTTCCTCTACAAGGAGAGGCATGACAAGGCCTATAAGAAAATAACTTGTCTGCATTGGCTGGAACATAACTAACAGCCTTTTCATCCTGGATAAAAACAAATCCCCAATTGTTAATCTGAAAATAAGGATTATTACTCTGGAGTAAGCAGCATTCTCTGTGTGAGATCACAAAGCAAACGTCTGTGGTGTGCCATGCTGTTCACACCAAAGCACTAATAAGTTGCCCTTCTTTGGTCTGTGGACCTCAGCCTTGTAAATTACATGCATTAGGCTGAAAGAAACATGTGGGCAAACCTACTGATCTGAGTGGTAACGTTTTGACTGTTGTCATGGTTGCGACTAACTGAGGCTGCAAAACATGCCACGTGCCATGTGAACAAAAATTATACCTGACGCCAAACAGATGTTTAATCACGACTAAATGCAGTTGAGCACATTCGGGGCATGATTAAAATGGTCATATTCAAAGATTAAACACAGGAACCTGTTTCAGGGAATAAATTCCTGTTTCTCCTTCCGGCTGCCCTAGACTGTTATCGATGTGTTCAGACATCCCCCAATGTTCCTGCTAAATGTTCCTTGTTTGTTCACACACACTAAGTTGTGGCTTCAGCAGGAATCTGCATTTCAATACTATTTGTTACTTTCAGAGTAGATGTCAAACTGTCTGAATATGGTGCTTTGAGCAATGATAACATTTAATCTAACCTAATTTTATCTAACTTTTCTCATGTAACTGCTAACAACATCATTTGAAAAGGCAGGGGACAGCATTGCTTTGACGGGTACAATGATTAGTTCCGAGGGATGCTTTTATCTTTTTGTGTGGACAGAAAATAAGCCTCTAATTCTACTGCAGGTGTAAAACGAGGAGAAAAGCGAATAATTTCCTAATTACATTACCCTAACTACGCCTCTAATCACATCGTTACAACACTAAAAGCCAATGCATTCGGAACCCTCATACAGAATGTCAATATGGCAGGTGGAGTTTTGACGGTCCATCGACTGACACTCAAAACACTCTGTTTATTAGGAGAGCAGCGAGCCGAGCAGCAACCTGACACCAGTCCAGGGGGATGAGAATCCCAGCACCGTGTCCCAGTTGGCTAAAAAGGTGAGAGTTGGACGAGGTCCAGACCTTTCCATCTGTGGCCGTTTTACATAAACTATAATAGGTACTGGATCACACAACACTATTTGTATAGTGCAGCGAGCAGCATCCAGAGGATCCAGCGGCATGCATGTCTCTGTAGTGTAAAGTAGGTGGCCCGCAGTGGCACGATGATGATGAGAAATGGCCTACTGACTCACTGCACACACTGCAGACATCAATCAGCAGCGGGATCCAGCCCCACTGGCTTATTTTCAGAACCAATGAGCACATAGAATGAGTCCGAATGTGCTGCACAGCACTGCAGTGGATGGTTAGATGTGGCCTTAGCGAAGTAAGCAGGGGCACTCACACATAGCCCCTCTATCTGTCACTCCCCCACCCCCCACAGATGCAGGGTGCAGGGTCCAAGGGCTGGAAGAGCATGTCAGCGCTTTTCAACAAGGACGATGAGCACCGCCTGCTGGAGGCGGAGACCCAGCCTGCCGCTGACCAGTGAGTAACCCCGCCCCTTGTGCACAGGCCCCGCCTAGCTAAGCTCCGCCCCCTTACTTGATTGGTCATTGTAGTTTTGTATAAAAATGTGAGGCTCTAAAGGAGCTTCTACCCTTAAACTGTCAGGTTATTAAATACTTAATTTATGGTTACATTTGAACATTTGTGCCTTCAGTATGTACCTCACACTTAATTTGAATTGTGTTGCACATTTCTGGTCTTTTTTCTTTTTTTCAATATAACTCTCTGTGCTTTATTTGCATTTCACTACAGATTATAGTCTGACTGTATACCTTACGCATGACTAATAAAACCCTTGAATCCTGGAAATGAGCTTGACTCAAAACTCACTTGTAGTTTCAGCAAGAGTTGTATTCAGTGTTTTGAGCAAATCCTCTAGACTGGTTGTCTGAGTGACCGGCTATGGTCTGGTGACAGCAGATAAGGATCATCTCGTGTTAAGTAGACTTCTTTCTCCTCTGGCTTCTGATCTTCTCCTCAGTTTCCGCAACAAGCCAGTCACATGATCTGAGAAGTCATGTGATCTAGGAGGCAAGTGAAATCCAACCTGCCTTCTTCTGCAGTGAAACCACTCTGGTACGGGGCACTCAGCCCGAATCACTCCAGGAAACGGGCTTGGCTGTGGAAATTTGTATGTTTCTCACAACAAGGTTTTATTGCAATGGACTAACTTACTTTGCAGTGTTTTCAAAGGGACTGTTAGCCATCAGTGCAAAATCATGACTATTTATAAAATGAAAGGCCAGGTCTAGCTCTCAGAGTCAATGCTGGGAAAGCAAATGACAGACAGGCAGGGTGTGTTGCTGGGAGGGATGCTGGGATCAGTGGGGTATCTGACACATCATTTATTCTTCCTTCCTTCCTTCTTTCCTTTCTTGCTTCCTTGCTTCCTCCCTTCCTTGCTTGCTTCCTTCCTCCCTTCCTTGCTTGCTTCCTTCCTTCCTTCCTTGCTTCCTTGCTTCCTCCCTTCCTTGCTTGCTTCCTCCCTTCCTTGCTTGCTTCCTTCCTTCCTTGCTTGCTTCCTTCCTTCCTTTCTTGCTTGCTTGCTTACTTCCTTGCTTGCTTCCTTCCTTCCTTGCTTGCTTCCTTCCTTCCTTCCTTGCTTCCTTGCTTCCTCCCTTCCTTGCTTGCTTCCTTCCTTCCTTGCTTGCTTCCTTCCTTCCTTTCTTGCTTGCTTCCTTCCTTGCTTCCTTGCTTCCTCCCTTCCTTGCTTGCTTCCTTCCTCCCTTCCTTCCTTGCTTCCTCCCTTCCTTGCTTGCTTCCTTCCTTCCTTGCTTGCTTCCTTCCTTCCTTTCTTGCTTCCTCCCTTCCTTGCTTGCTTCCTTCCTTCCTTGCTTGCTTCCTTCTTTCCTTTCTTGCTTCCTCCCTTCCTTTCTTGCTTGCTTGCTTCCTTCCTTGCTTGCTTCCTTGCTTGCTTCCTTCCTTGCTTGCTTCCTTCCTTCCTTGCTTGCTTCCTTCCTTCCTTTCTTGCTTGCTTGCTTCCTTCCTTGCTTGCTTCCTTCCTTGCTTCCTCCCTTCCTTGCTTGCTTCCTTCCTTTCTTGCTTGCTTGCTTGTTTCCTTGCTTGCTTGCTTGCTTCCTTGCTTCCTTGCTTCCTCCCTTCCTTGCTTGCTTCCTTCCTTTCTTGCTTGCTTGCTTCCTTCTTTGCTTCCTTGCTTCCTTCCTTCCTTCCTTGCTTGCTTCCTTCCTTCCTTGCTTGCTTCCTTCCTTTCTTGCTTGCTTGCTTGTTTCCTTGCTTGCTAGCTTCCTTCCTTGCTTCCTTGCTTCCTTCCTTCCTTGCTTGCTTCCTTCCTTCCTTTCTTGCTTGCTTGCTTCCTTCCTTGCTTCCTTGCTTGTATGTGACCATTGTCCCATCTTCTCTTTAACTGTGTCTTTATCTACTGTCCGTCCGTGGGCCACTGGAGACTAACTCCCCGTTGTGCAGATGCTGTGCCCCTCAACTTCTCCCATGTCTCCCCAGCCCACTGGCCATCAAACCAGAGGAGCCACAGGCCAGCAAGCAGAACACGGGATTCTGGGATAACTTCTCCACCAAGTGGCAGCAGGCGGCTACCATGAGGCAGGGCGCGGCGGGCGGCAAGGCTGGCGATGGGGCCGAAGGGCCAGAGGGGGATAGGGGGCAGGGCCAGGAGGCGACCCAGGTGGAACAGGAGAACGAAGGGGGAGGCAGCGGGAACGCCTTCTCCAAGCACGCCTCCCCCGGAGGGAACGGCGAGGACACGCCATTTAAGTGGAACTTTGTCACCAGCAAGTTGGTCGAATTGAAGTCCAGGAGCATGAACAAGACAAACTAGCCAATGGCCTGGGGGGTGGAGAGGGGCAGGGTGCATCCCACCTCCGAAACCCACATCCCACCCATGGCCAGCACACAGATTTCCTGCCCCGCTTACACGTCCTTCATACATCACTGTGATCATCGTGACATTAGTGGTTTATCGTCACAATATTAGTACGCTAGACACTGTGTGTTAAATAGGAGCCTTCATCATTGCTGTCCTTTCCTACATGCCTGTCCCTGAATGTTGATGTCACTAAAGAAAGGGGTCTATACGCAGACAGCAGGGTGTAATGCAACATGTCAACCAGCAGGGGGCGAATCACCTTGAGAATTGTGGAGCAAAGGAGGTGGACGCCAGTGCAGACACCGTTTAAATATTCAGTCAACAATGGAATTTTTTGGAGGTACTGATGTTCTTTTTTTTCGTTTTGCTTCTGGGGGAATGGTAGGAGGTCTGGGACCCTTTGTGTTAACCCAATCATCTGAAAATATTATTATTAGTGGAGGCCCCTGGGTTTCAGCCCGGGAAAGCCCATGCATTAAAGCACGTCAGGTGGACAGTAATGGATTGACGTGCAGCTCACTACAACTGAAGTAAGAGAGATTATGGAGAGAGGAGGAGAGGAATTATGAAGTAAAGAAGAAAGTTATTTTGGAGGAAGAGGGAGATTATGGTGAGGAGGAGAGGGAGAGATTTATAGAGAAGCATTTTGTGGAGGAAGCCAGAGAGAGAGTGAGGTCTGGATTAGTGTGTGATTCATTCTTCACCTTCAATGTGGAGTAGCCTCCCCACCGAAACGTAGCACAGACTCTTTCATGGGCACTGAAGACATCTAGGGCGTCCGGTTTGGCTCTGTCCAGCTAGAGGCACAGAGGTGGTGCGAGATGGATGGGAGGGGGTCTCCCCCCCGGCTACGGGGGTGGGGGGGGGGGGGGGGGGGGGGGGG